>BLKR01008100.1:0-25875 GCA_011170035.1 Teleogryllus occipitalis
ATGATGCGTGCAAATGAACCTTTTACACTGGATTTTTTCGAAAACAACTATGTTTTCTTCAGAATTAGGAGCCGCTTTATGTCTTTGACAATGTAACGTTCAACGTAAATGATTTTGTGAAACAATTGTACGTGAATAGAGAACGTATCCACGGAAAGTGCACTGCAGTTCCTATTCTTTCTCCTTTTCTGTCTGGTTCTGCATTACTTCGATGGTTTCTTACAATATATTACTGTATTTAATTGTAATACTAAAGTAAACAAGTTAGGAACTATTTCTTTTAGATGAAAGAATGTATAAGAGAAATACACCTAGTTCATGTCACGATCGAGTTTAATGCGAAATAGAATAAAGATGGACTACATACAATGTTGTTTATTTGAGAACAAAGATGAAAATGTTACTTATAAAGCTTATTTTACAACAATTAATGTAAATCAATGCCAGAATAGTAACACAATATACGCAATATCCCTGTAAAGATGTGTCACATCCATGTGGAAGTGTGAGAGATGTCACAAGATGAGAAAGATATAGCTACAACATAACGAGTTACGGTACAAGTTCTGCAACAACTTCTGAGCAAATAGAGATTATCAACTCTAATGAATAAGGGAAAATTTGTATGTGTCATTGGAAAATCAATTTACTGGACACGTGGGTAGAAGATAATCAAGAACTTGAACAGGAAAATGTTAAGATTAGTCTTGGCCAAACAGTTTTTGTAGTGACATGTGAGAAAACATACTTGACCATTTGTTATATCCCTATATTATTATTATTATTATTATTATTATTATTATTATTATTATTATTATTATTATTGTTATTATTATTATTATTATTATTATATTATTATTATTATTATTATTATTATACGAGAAGAGAAAACTCTGTAACCCTTCTTAAGCATATTGAGCGCACGGAGGATATTTGACATAATTTAAGTGTATGTGGAAAAGAAGTGTATACGGACACGAGTTCTGTACCTCCAAATCTACAAAATGAGATTTTTTAGACGCTTAATTCCAATCTTAGCGTTTAAAAAAAAGATACTGTACTCTATATTTGCGTTTGTGTACGTAAAAAGCATATTGTTTACAGTATGACTTCTAGAGGACTTTGCTTTGTTAGCGGTTGAGAACTTTTTCCTTTGCGTTTCATACCTTCGCGGGAGAGGAAGAATCCAAATAACATTTTGTCTCTGTTCGTGTGTCTCTGATGTTGATTCAAAATAATGTGCTAAAATAATAAAAAAAATCAGTTAATAATACATTACAATATTTTATTTACGAACTTAAATTATTATTTCAGAATTCAATATAGGTTTAAAAATTATATTATTTCAGTATCCATTTTGTGTACATGAGTGCAAAATTTTGGCACGGATTCAGTCATTATTATTATTATTATTATTATTATTATTATTATTATTATTATTATTATTATTATAAGTATTGATACGAATTGCATAATATTTACAGTAATAATGGAAATAATATGAAAACCGATTACATCTGAAACATCATAAAATAAACGCGGTTCAGAGCTGAATATTTATTACATTTTACAACACCCCCGAAGGAATGTTCCCCAGATCTATATCGGAGGCCATTTCCTCAGACTAAACACGCTTGCGGTCTCCGTCGGGTTTGGATCAGCACAAAAGAAGGTGCACCGCCAGACACATGGACAAAAGAAATTGTCGACGCCCAGAGGACGATTCACCACGACAATCCTTTGAAGTATGACCCGCTGTAGGTACTTATCTAAATAGCCTCAAGAAAATAGCAAAAAATTTTAATGCTTTTACATACTTAACTTACTTAAATACTTATCTACTTAACACAAACTGCCGGCGGCGCTAGCCGCACCGTTTACTACGCTCCGTGAAGTCACGAAGGTTAAGCGAATTCGAGACTCGCGGGTTCCTGGTTGGGTGACCGGCCAGGAACTCCGGAATCTAACGGCGTCGAGCCCCTGGCCGAAGGGATAAAAAGCACTGACTGACTGCGACGTGACGAGACTTGGCAAATATAGTAATTATACAGTGTAATAAATTACACAGTAACGGAGGATTACTCCACAAAAAAGCGCTGAACGCCCAACAAGGGTTAAGAGAGACGTTGCATCAACAATGACAATGACGCAACAAACTATAAAAAAGAAAGAAAAAAACAAGTCCACGTTTTAAAAAAATGACAGTGTGAAGAATCTGCAACAAGATGATTGGAAACAAAGAATTGGAAAAGTTCGAGCATGAATGTAGAAATCAGAGAGACTTCTACACAATATCTGGAAGTGAATTGAAGATGCAAGGGAAGACCGATAATAACATTAAACATGATAAAAAGAGGCCATGCAGCAATGAAACATAGTGGAAAATCAACGTGCTTTAAAAACAGTAATGAAATGAGTTAGCTCACAGCCTGTACCCTAACAAAAGCGTCACGGACTGCGTGCAAATTTTTCTTCCCCTTCTAGTCCTTTGCTCACCTTTTTACTTACACACACCTACACCTACATGCCCTACACTGCCACATATGTAGGGATGTCAGTCTGGAGCTTAAGAGCTTGTTTATAGAGAGTTATTCGGAGTCCTGCTGGGAGGAGATACCTGCCAAAGGAAATCCCCCACAAGCCAATGGGTATGTCAGCGCTGGATCTCACCATCCACGCTAGATCACCGTTAGATCCTAGATAAAGCATAAACTACAATAACGGATCTAATGACCAGAGCAGTTGATGTGCCCGGAAAAAAATCAATCAATCTACTATGAAATACAGGTTGAAAAAAGCCAAAAAATATGTTGGCCGAAACGTCAGCTACGAGAAAATCGACGCGGCTTGTTCCGGACAGCCTAGAGACAACAGCCAAAAAACGCTGGATAGAGATCAGTCCCATCGCCAACAACGCGATGCCCGGAGTCCGCTACGTCAACAACACGCACTGTGGCGTGTGCCTTCTCGAGCGCTCGTCCTCTGGCTGTAGAGCAAGGAGAGGGCGTGCGCGAGCAATCGCCAGCTGTTTATTTCCTAATTAATCACAGACGACGCTCGGCGGGGGAGGGGAAGAGCGGAGACGCGTCAGGCGGGGGCGACACCCGGCAAGGAGCGTCCAGCCAGGCGCGTAATTTTGATTTATGAAGGACCGAACGGAAGGACACCAGGAAGCCAGGTAGGGGCGCCAGGAGTGCCTGTGCGCCAAGATAACCCCCCGGCCCGGATCTCGTTACTTTCAGGTGGATTATTAGACCTTTCAAGATTAAATTAACCAATGCTCACAAATATTCTTTTATGTTACATACCTGCGCCATGACGGTTCACTTTTTACGAAAATACAACTACTCCAATTTCATTTCTATTAACAGGACACCTTTAGAACAATGTACAAACTCATTAATAACGAAGCGCGGTTCAGACAACACTCCTTGATAAATAAATATTACAAGATTTTTAGATTTAGAGTGGTTGTTGGCAATGAACAGTGCATTAACCCTTAAAGACATTAAGAATTTAGAGTATTTCTTTATCAAGGCTATATTTACGGTTTGTGAAGTATGTCGTACTTCAAAACAACTCTCCTACTATTTAATTACAGAGGAATAAAGTTCCTTTAAATGGTTATATTTTGAAATTATACAATATCATACGCCTCCAAGGAACAAATATATTAATTGAAAAGACACAGAAAACAGCCGGAATATCCGCCAATCTACCTGCGTTTGATGTGAGGGGTCGAATCTACATTTTCCGTTTTTCCACATCCTGATTTTGATGTACCCGGCTAAACTATCACGTATCTCAAGAAATAATCAAAATTATCATTCATTATTTTATGATTGCCAGGTGAAGAATTCTATTAGTCAATGCAATCAGCCCTAACTACTATCAAATGACGTTATTTTTTGTAAAATTACAGATAGACGTAATTATTTATCAAACTAATAGTGTTAAATGCAATTGCATAAACTCTTACTGATTTCAGTGACTTTTCGAAACGAAAGATTTTCTGTAAATAAATCTAGGTTAGAAACCAAGGTGTACATTTTTACTTGCTCGTCCGAGAGACGCCGCGTGCTTGGCACAGATACCAACGTTTCGGCCGTCATATTGCGACCTTCCTCAGGGCAAAGTACAACTTTCGCCGCGGCAGTTCGCCCTAAGGAAGGTCGCAGTACGACGGCCGAAACGTTGGCATTGCGGTAATACTACTTCATTTTAAAACTTATTGAAATAGAAGTAATGATTCTACAACTTATATGATTCTGAAAATATTGGAAAACATTTCAACAGATGAAATCATCTATTTTAATGGTCTACACAAAGCAGTAATTGGTCTACAGTAAGCAATAAACTCCCATTTTTACATAATAAGAAAAAATGTCAATGCTTTGCAATACATAAAGTATGGAACACGGTCCATTACACGTGGAAAACGTATCCTAATTGCTGATATAAGCATAACGTAGTTTAATTTATAATTATGGTTTTTAATTCATTAGAAACGATGATTTTAGGGTCATATCTCTCCTGAGACACACTCCAGGAAATAAAATCAACATATGGTTTCCATATCAAACATTCTGAATTGACATTGACATTAATTTAAAAAAATAAAAGAGGTCATCTCCGTCAGCTTAGTATATTTATTGAGAGAGCCGGGTTTTGACGGCATTGTCGTCACTATGAGTCACGCTGCTTTCGGCAAAAGTCGGAAGACTGCGCCGAAATCTCAATAAATATTCTAAGTTGACGGAGATGACTTTCTTTATTTCTTCATATAATAACGTCAACATTACCACATCACAATTCATTGACATTAATTTATGAAAGATTAAATATTACGGAATTCAGTTATACGCATCTTCAGTGAATTGTGATTGGTTGAGAATTTCGGGTGCGTTGACTGCTAAGTCTCGTACGTGTAGAGCATGTTGGTTGATTTGTTTTTGTTTTTCGAGAGGTGGCTGTGGGCTTCCCCTGCGAGATGGTGAGATCCGACCTACCGTTGACTAGCGGGGTTTCCCTCAACCAGATATCTCCCACTAGCGCGGCACCGAGACGAACTCTAAGCTTCAGACCGGTCTTCCCTAGTGTAATGCATGTTATTGTGTGTATAAGTTAGGGGTGAGGATATGAAACGGAAGAGGAAGAAAAGATCGCGTGCGGTCAGTGGTCCGTTGTACTGATACTAATACGGTCCGTGGTCCTAGTACTGATCGAAGAAACCACGGAAAACTACCGATCAGAGCAGCCGGCCGCTAGAATTCTCCTCAAGAAAGCGACTGAACTCGACCTAGCTAGTGTCGAAAATCCTGCCTCCGTCGGGAGAGTAAGCAAGGACCACCAGGTCAGAGACACTACAGTGAAGCGCTCAGCCACATCTCCCGGTACATCTTCCGTGTAGAAGAGCGAGGAGACGCACCGAGGGGGCGTGGCCCGGCCTGAGACGGGGCGTAATGAACCGCCTCCTTCCGGCGTCGCGGCGCGCGGAGAGGCGGGAGATTGGATGCCGATAGGGGGCGTTCGGCACGCGGGCATTCACATTACCGCCTCGACGGCGCCGGGGGGGGGGGGGGCAGCTGCTTAGGCTGCTTTGAATGCTCCGCGTGAGGCGTCGCGGCTGCTGAGGCGCGGACGGCATGCCTCCTCATCTCATATCGAGAGCATTCCGGAGAAATTTTATTATCGGACGTATACGACCTGTTTGCCCCTCCCCCTTATATGGAAAAGCGCGGAGATCGATTTTACACGGCTATATTATTAAAATGGAAACGATGAAATTTCATAAAATTCATATCTGCGTCCATAAATTTTTCCTCTTTAGTTTCGTCGCGTGCCTGTAAGCGGGAGCAAAATGTGGAAGGTGTAGATTCCGGCACTTTTCGCTGAATAACGCCAGTTCTGCTATATTTTTACGATGGCCTGCGCACGTTATGGTCCCGTAGCTTCGTTGGAAATCCACAAGGAACAAGTTTGGGAACTATTTTGCTCTCTTTTGCAGTCATCATCAGCTTATCATAGAAATAATTTAAGATTATAATTAATACAGAAAATTAAGAAATGTAATAATTTCTTCCCTACATTTTAACGCAAGATATGTGTCATTCTTTATGGCACATTTTTAAAGGAATATGTAGGTTTTGTAAAGAATAGTCATTGTACTAAACGAATAGTAACATGTATCAAGAATACACATCTCTGCAAAATGTCCACTGAAAATGCAAGCAATTTCTTTCTTTCGAGTGAAACAATGATCAGCTCTCTTTTGCAGTCATCATCAGCTTATTATAGAAATAATTTAAGATTATAATTAATACAGAAAATTAAGAAATGTAATAATTTCTTCCCTACATTTTAACACAAGATACGTGTCATTCTTCATGGCACATTTTTAATGGAATATGTAGGTTTTGTAAAGAAGAAAGCCAGTGTACTTAACGAATGGTAACATGTATCGAGAATACACATCCGTACAAAATGTCCACTGAAAATGCAAGCAAATTTTTTCTTTCGGCTGAAACAACGATCATTTACACCAGAAGTGGAAGGAACTCTGAAATCATTTTCCATATATTAAAAATACTTTAAATATATCTATACACTACACGTTAAAATCTTTCCTAAAGTTTTCTTGTGTTTCACAATAACCTCCTAACAGCACTTCACAAATAATTAATTTTCAATGAGGGGTGTATTACTTAGATACTAACATCTCCGCCATCTAAATATAACTGGAAAGTTTCACTCAATGAGATACCACTTGACTCGAGTCATAAACGGATTGCAATCGCTCACAAAATTAGGAATTGAAGACCGCCTACATTATCTTCCTTCTAAGAAGCTTACGGAAAGCAATGATCCACATATAAAACGGAATGCTGACGGAAGCTCGAAAGCGCAAACTCCAGAGCTAAGCCAATTCCTCAATAATCTCGACGACGTCAACAAAACCCAGCGCTCAGAATAGAAACGATGTTATAAAGCTTCCTTTAATTTGCGTGAAAATTAATTTCAGACGCTCTGGGTTATAAGTAAAAGTTATGTGTCCCAGCAGCGAGACCTTTAAAAGCTTACTTAACTTCCAAGCCGCTCCAGTGCGAATGAAATACACCGCGACAAGAGGATAAATCCGCCCGGCATTACACGTCTTATCTGTTTCTGGTTTCTCGTGCGGTGAGCCGAGCGCCACAGTGGTTGGGTGGGTGGGAATGAGGAAGAGATTTTCCATGAAGGCACTGAAGAGGTTGAGGAGTAAGGAATTGCGATAGCAAGCACACGCAGAGAGATGTAAGAAGTAGGAACAACGAAGAAAAAGTATTTAGCGTATTTTCTTCCATTTCGTAATACATTTGCAGCAATGCAGAAGATAGTTGTAATTTCTGTCGCGAGAGAAAAACGATTTATTTAAGAAGCATACAACATTGATGTATTGTACGTGATAATAAAATAAGGTATTTCTTCCTCCTCATCAATATAGATAGATAGATAGCTATTTATTATTCTGCAGGTAGGTATATACAACCTGGTGGCAGAACTCTACAATTTACATATTACTAATATTAACTTAAAATTATTTAACAATGTAACTTTAAATTATTTAAAGACATAATAATAATAATAATAATAATAATAATAATAATAATAATAATAATAATAATAATAATAATAATAATAATAATAATAATAATAATAATAAAATGAATAAAATGCTAACAATAATAGCCTTAACTACATTATATGGTTGACCTGCACAGTTATTTGAAACTATTAAATACAAGATTACACGACTTTTTAATTACTCTTCACTTCACTTTCACTTCACTTCACATTTGAAATTCACTTCTCTTTCTACTTCTATACTGCACTACACTGCATAACACTTCACCACACTTCAATACAATACTACTTTGAATATAATTATATATTTAGAACAGGAAGCATTTAATAGTAATTAACACAATAATAATAGCAATAAAAAATATCAATAATAATCAAATAATAACTGATATAATAATCCAACGTATTAAATTAATAGAGTTTACAAATACCATTAGTTAATTTATTTTTAAATCTTTGAACACCTAGAGGAAAGGGTTCCAAGGCTGTCGCAGATAACTTTTTCCAGTCCGTTATTGTTCTATTTGTAAATGAAAATTTTCCAACATCTGTTCTCTGTGGTCTAAACTGAATTTTGTGCTTGTGATCCCCCCTACTAAAGTACGAAGGTCTACCCAATCGGATGTAGATATCTTTCCAAGCTGGATAACCGGCATATACTTTGTACAGGGCACAGAGTCTTGCCTTAACTCTCCTAATTTCTAGAGACTCCCATTCAACATTCTTCTTATTCCCTCGGAAAGCAAATGTATACGCTCTTCTCTGTACTCTATTCAAATATTCCTTTTGGGAATTTCTATAAGGGTCCCAACAAACAGCCCCGTATTCCATTAATGGACGAACTAGAGATAAATAAGCTAATTCTCTCGTTTTCGCAGTACTCTTTTTTAGTATTCGCATAGTAAAATGCAAGGACCTCCAGGCTTTCCCTACGACACAGTTTACCTGATTTTCCCAACTCAATTTGCTATCAAAAATTATCCCCAGGTACTTACAAGACACGACTCTTGGAATGTTTCCGTTGCCTAAACGGTGTTGAGTTTCATTGTATTTGCGGCCCCTACCAAACGTGATGGTTTTGCTTTTCGAACTATTTATTGTCATGTCATTTTTTTTCGCCCAAAAATGTAATCTGTCTAGATCACCCTGCAAAATGTCCTCGTCTACATTTGATTGAGTAACTCGATATATTATACAGTCATCTGCAAATAGCCGTACCTTTGAATATAAATTATCTGGCAGGTCATTCACAAATGCGAGAAACAGGAGAGGTCCAATAACGCTTCCTTGAGGGATCCCTGAAGTTACTTTTGCTTGAGTCGAAAATTGTTGTCCAACTCGGACTTTCTGTTTCCTATCTCGAAGAAGCTCGTCAATCCACGCAACAACTCTGGGGTCAATACCCGATTGCATTAATTTATGAACCAATTTATCGTGTGGGACAACATCAAATGCCTTCGCGAAATCTATTATTACGGCGTCCACCCTCCCACTATTATCAACTTCATCAGCTATATCCTGAAACAATGACACTATCTGACTCTCGCAAGAGAAACCGTTCCTAAAACCATGCTGTTCCTGAAAAAGCCATTCTTTTCTTTCCCATACTTGTCTAATATAGCTAGTTATCAAGTGCTCCATTAGCTTACATACAACTGACGTGAGACTTACTGGTCTATAATTGGCTAATACAGTTCTATCACCACTCTTGAAAATCGGAACAACGGTTCCAATCATCGGGCACGCTTGAATTGTTGATCGAAACCTGAAATAATCTTGTTAGATACGGTAATATTGCCTTTCCGCCGAGTTTAATTATGTCAGTTGAAATGGCATCTGGACCCCGCGACTTTCCATTTTTCATAGATTTAATTCGTTTTCGCAATGTGTTTACCTCTATATTAAACTGATTTGGCACAGCTTCCCTCGATATCTGAGTGAGTTGAGATTTTGTTTTAAAAACGGAACTGAAGTAGACATTGAAAGCGTTTGCTTTTTCCCGATCATCTGTAAGTAACCTATTTTTGGTATCTTTAACGATAGGAATTTCTTCTTTATTTCCTCTTCTTCTGCGAACGTATTTGTAAAACCCCGACCAATTATTTCCCTCCCTGTCGAGAATATGCTTTAAAAAAGTCTCCTGCGCAATTTTCTTTTCCTGTACTAATTCTTTCGAACAATTACGATAATGTATCTTATGATTTTCACTACGATTTCTGTTATTGAAAGCCTTTCTAGTTTTCCTCTTCAGACGTCGAATTTTCGCATTATAATATTCGGGGTTTGAATTACTTTTTAAGTATTTGTACGGCACGAACGTTTGCAATGTTTTATCTAGAATGCTCTTAAACGCGTTCCACATTTCTTCCATGCCCCCCTCCATTCTCAGAAACCACTCGTACTGTTCTCTAAAGTAGTGTTGAAGCCCCTCTGTATTAGCCTTCTTGAACTGCCATACTTTGGTTCCCTTAGAAATTCTTTTCTGTAAAATACTCATGTCTAAGTCTACTAACACCGCTTTGTGGTCGCTTATGCCATCAACGACGTCGCAAGATAAGAAAAGCTCTGGAGGCCTAATTAAGAAAACATCTAGAAGCGCTTCCTGCCGCGTGGGTCTATCTACTACCTGCGCTAATCCCCCTTCCCAGACGAGTCTGTTCACTAACTGTTGTACTTTCGCTTCGCTCACGGCGCCTTTCCAATTTGCGTCGGGAGTATTCAAGTCTCCGGCAATAACTATAGGATGACTATTGGCGTTTTCTATTTTCTCAGAAATGGCTTCCAAAATCGCGTAATTTTCATTCGGTGGCCTATAGCAAGCAATAATTTCTAATACATTCCCTGAATCACTTATTTCTATCCCCATTATCTCAAATTCTTTACTGACCCAATTTCTCCTTATATCTATTACATCCTTAACACAAATAAATATTCCCCCACCTCTAGTATTTCTATCTCTCCTAAACGATCTGTAATTCGGACGAAAAACTTCAGAGTTATATGGCATGAAGATATTAAATATAGATTCAATAATTATTTGATCTGCTGTTTTATTTTTTTTTTCATCATTCACTCTTACAAAAATGAATTATTGACGACAGCAATTTTGGATAGTAATTATCATGAAGTTTTTCTTTTTAGTGAAATTAACCCATAAAATTACGACTGAAATGTTTTAGCTTCATTTCATTGTGTACGAAAAGTAGAAGGTTGTAATAGGTGTTACAGAAAGGGTTTATCATCGAATTAAGCAGAGATATTATAATGCAATTTTATTTATTTTCAATTTGATCTACGTCATTTTCAAGTCTATAGTGCGAGTAAGAAAGAATGGAATGGGCGGAAAAATAATTTGTTATAAAGACTGCTCGGGCCATCTGTTGCGAAAGCACACACGTCCACAAGCACTTTCGCTTACGTAATATTGTACAACCTGTATCGCTTCGTCACCATCAACGAGTTGAGCAGTTGCCCGCCAGCGCTATGGCAGTCGTTAAATTTTCTTTTAGTTAACCCTTTCAAATGTGAGCGCCTAGTCGAGCCATGCGTCATTCGAACGCACAAGCGCATTATAAACTGTCCTAGTTACGATTTACAAAGCTATGTTGAAATTTTTTTTTTTTAAAAGTCGTTGTAGACACGGATCCACGTGCGTTGAAAGTGGTCTAACAGCAATCCAATTTTATAACTTCAATCTGCTTAGATCTGACTGTATATTCCCATACGATGCTACACACTATGTCCGCCAAGTATCTTCAAATCATCGCCTCATTTTTACATTGCGTTAGAGCAAAAATCTGAATCAAAATCATTCAAGACAGTGAAGCCTCTCGTCGAACGAGTGATGTATTGGCTACGCATTTCGTTGTTATTGAACAATAATTCATAGTCGTCAATTCAAAACAATTCACAAAGAAGGTCATTAAATTGTTCTCAATTACTAAAATATCAGCAGAAATATAATGTCTTTGTAGCACTCACTATAGTTATAATATACACTTGTAATTGTTCAATTTATTTTCTAAGTAAACATTTTAAACAATAACTAACTTTCATTTGACTATCCTTTCATACTCCAGCTATTCAGTTGCCCGCCTAAAATATCAAAGTAGTTTGGCCTCGTGTCTTGGATATCCTCTCAAAATGCAGAGCTCCAGAGGAATGATACAAGAGACGCGAACGCAAGTCGAAACACAATTTGTGATGAAAAGTAGCAAGGTTGGAAAGTGTAGTGTCCGCAGCGTTGCCTTGATGGACAAACGAAGAACAATGTGGACCCTTGTGGTAACGACAGCAACAATGACTGGGATTGATTCTTGTCTAGTTTCGGTGATGAATGCCACGGAGGAAGTAGAGACGGTGGTCAGAAGTTCCCGTCGATTCGTAACGTTGGCGATGAGGAAGTGAGGGAGGCATGATGGTGAAGTTGGCAGCGAAAGGTGGTGGGGCGGGTGGCTGCTGGAGCAGGGCGAGGGTAGAAGCCTCAGCGAGTGTAACTAAAGGGGCGGTTGGCGTAGGGAACAGTAGTGACAGGATAGCGGCAGTTGGCAACGCATGAAGGAAAGGGGCAATGGGAACAGTCACTGGATCTTGACTGCGACGGTGCTGGTGACGATGGTGTCGGTGGTGAGTCATGACCGTGATAATGGGGGTGACGGTGGTGACTGTAACGATGACGGTATCTTCAGCACCTTCGGTGGAGATCCCTTTCTTACACCGACAGACATATCCAACCAACGAGTCTCCCAGCTCACTGCAGGAGAAACCAGACACGGATAAGATGTGTAATGCCGTGCGGATTTATTCCTCCTGCTGTGGTGACGGTATCAGAAGGCGGGGACGGCGAGGGTGAGAGTGAGGTTATGGAGGATGAGGGCGAGGTTGAGGATGAGGTTAGAGAGGGTGAAGGTGAGGATGAGGATGGGGATAGGGAGGGTGAGGACGAGGTTCAAGATAAGGTTTGGGAGGGTGAGAGTTAGGGTGAGGGTGAGGATAAGGATAAGGTTGGGGTGAGGGTGAGGATGAGGTTAGGGCGGGTGAGAGTTAGGGTGAGGGTGAGGATGAGGATGAGGTTAGGGAGGGTGAGAGTTAGGGTGAGGGTGAGGATGAGGTTAGGGAGGGTGAGGTTGGGGAGGGTGAGGGTAAGGTTAGGGAGAGTGAGGGTGAAGATGAGGTTAGGGAGGGTGAGAGTTAGGAGGAGGGTGAGGATGAGAATGAGGATGAGGTTAGGGAGGGTGAGGGTGAGAATGAGGCTAGGGAGGGTGAGGGTGAGAATGAGGTTAGGGAGGGTGAGAGTTAGGGTGAGGGTGAGGATGAGGTTAGGAAGGGTGAGGTTGGGGAGGGTGAGGATAAGGTTAGGGAGGGTGAGGGTGAGAACGAGGTTAGGGAGGGTGAGGGTGAGAATGAGGTTAGGGAGGGTGAGGGTGAGGGTGAGGTTAGGGAGGGTGAGGGTGAGGTTAGCGAGGGTGAGTGTGAGGGTGAGGATGAGGTTAGGGAGGAAGAGGATGAGGTTAGCGAGGGTGAGGGTGAGGGAGAGGGTGAGAGTGAGGGTGGGGTTAGGGAGCAATGGAGGGCGCCCGCGAGGGGTTGAGGGCGCGAACGCCGGGTGTAGCCTGGCCGCCCGCACTCCTCCAACGCGCCTTATCGGGCGCTGCGCGGCGCAGGCCCCGCGCCCCTAATGTATTCGGCGCGCGCCCTGCGGGGACGGCGGAGGAGGGGGCGGGGCGGCGCCTGGGATTGCGCTTCGGAGGCTGAGCGAAGGAGCCAGGTGCGCCGCAACCACGTAGTCGAGTGCATGGGCCGTTGAAACATCGTCGCTGGTGAACTTGTGGGAAACCGGCGATGAACACAACAACCCAACGGAAATGCATCATAATTGGTGTTAATACCCTCACTATTACAGTGCTACGATTAATTCATTCAATATTTTTTATGAAAATTTTCTTCATAAAAATGCGTCTTTCTTACTGGAGAGTTTTATGGAACATATCCTTAGTACAATACTAGACAAATATAATTCCCGTTCTATAAACTATTTTAGGGCAAATAGTTTAAATTATTCAGTTTATACGAACAAGATTGTTTCTGGTAATATATGGTTGGAGAATAGTCGAGTCACATTTATTCGTGGAAAAAAAGGGTAATAAAATATCTACAATTTAATCATAATACTAAAGAATCATCAAGGAAGGTTTGAATTACAACAGTATGATAAAAACTCACAGCAAAGGGGAATATGTGTTTATACAGAACACACATGCTCAACTTAAGTCAAATACTACATTTCTCATCATTTTCGTGCTAAACGTAATTATTTTTAATTTTTATTTTGTATTTGGGATACTAGAAATGACACGAAAGTTAGAACAATCAATATACAATGTTTTAAAACCGTTTGTAAAAGAGTTAATGTTGAATTCTCACGAATAACAGGAATGTTCTTTGAGTGAGATCACAATTAGGCAAAACCTTCATCAGAAAATATGCTGCTTACAATAAGAACCTTACCAACGAAAAGATGTTTACCTATTCTTATGAAAGATTGAAGGACAGATATCCGACGTTGTCCACTCCACCACAACACGAAGAAATGTCAATACACACGTAATGATACAAATCTCACATCAACGAAAAATAGCTCAGAAATTCCTAGGCCAACAAAGAACTCAAAGATTTCTTGACAGAGCACTCATGGCGCGAGCAAATCGACAACTTTTCAGTTCAAACATGTTTGGCATGTTTATTTCTCTTCCAATCACGGGATGATGGAATCTCTGAACCGCTGAAAAGAAGCGTTGATCTCGTATCCAATCCAATCTTGAATCGCCTCAAGAATATAAACGAATGTTCAGGTGTGAGTTGTCAACGTCACTTACAATCGGAAAGATTTCTAGGAAGCATTATTTTTGGAGAAAAGCGTGAATGAGGCTATTTCATCAACTGCACCTTCATTTGCTTTTGTGGCTTTCAGCGCTGTTAGCTTTATGAGTCACGAGTCGTCATTGCATTAGTTGATAAAATTTATCTGCCAAGAGCGCAATATACATTTTAAATTAGTTCACTGCGAATTACAAAAAGGTTTCTGAGACTAGGTTGCACATTATTTTTCGTCTTTTACAGCTTATTTCAACTGATTTCTTGGGATAAAAATTACTCTAAAATCTTTTTATTTTATCTCACATTTACATCTTCAAAGTTTAAGTTATAATAAACGAGTATATTCACAAATTAAAATGAATTGGTTCAATAATAAATTAAAAACGAAAAAAAGTTTTAAACACAATAAATACGTATTATTGCAATTTTTATAAGAATAATGGCTCTAACAAGTAACAATAAATTGCCATAATGTATAGTTTACAGCTGGATGTTCTGAAAGGCTATATGTGTTAGAGCGGGTAGAAAAAATACTTAAACACTGACTTTATAAAAACATATTTTTAAGCACCCTGTTATACAGAAGAAATTCATTCTTTTTATTTTAGCAGACACGTTATTACTTACTATTACCTTCCATATGGAGCTCGATTTCCTCAGGTCGATGTCACTGGATTGAGAGAAACATGGTTACGAAGGAAATATGAAAATAGATTAATGAACATACAGGTTTTCTTCTGGAGAGAATTGAGAAAAAGAATGGGGGAGGTGCGAAAATATTACAAATCGAGTCATTAATATCTAGTTAATATTGTAAACTTCAAACAATAAAAATCGGTAAAAAATAAAATATTTTATGTACCACGGACGTTTACAGGTTTTAAAGATCTCAAGCGACAAAAAGCCTTCGGTCCAATGGCCCTAGTATGCAATGGCACCACTCGATTATTAGAACCATTATAATGTCCTTGGTGCATAACTATAAAAATTTATATCTAACAGAATCATATCTGAAGATTAGTGCTTTATACTCACATAGACTGGCACACTTCTTCTCTATTAGTTTTGAATTACCTGAAACAAAATAGAAAATAATGTTAAAATTCACTAGTGAAGCTAAAGAAAATATACTTTCTCATATTATTGATAACTGTTATGTAATATTATTATATTGCTGCATCTATCCTACTACCCCTGCAGTCATAACTCAAAAAATGCAAAGGATATAATTCCAAAATTACGCGAAAAATATGAATATACTCAAAAAATTCCCACGAAACGGCAACGGTGACTGCCATTTTTTCTTTTCTTAAAGTTGTTGCTTAACGAATGATTCAAAATGAAACATCTAGTAGAATATTTTTAGTTCTTTCGAAAGCTTTTGAGGTCATAACACTTTGCTCTCAAAATCATCCTCATATGGAATTCGTAATATTGCCCTAGATTGGAACTAATTTTACCTTAAAATTTTATCGCAAAGAGTAGAAACACCTAACTGAAGCGAAATATCATTATTTAATCATCTGTTAATTTGATGGCTAATTGACCATCGGGTCCCGCGGGGTTCAGTCTTAGGACATATCCTTCTTTTACTCTTAAACGATATGCCCTCGTTCATTAGGATTGGAAGTACAGTTCTCTTTGCTAATGTCACGAATGTTTGTACAAAATTTTCTAAAGATGGTACAGATTATGTTTTTAAAATTTTAAAGAAGTGTAATTTAATTTTGGTAATTGATTACCCAAATAATTTTTGATATTGTATATAGTTTTGCAAGTGAATATTTATTTAATATGTGTATACTCTGTATCATATTTTTTATTTATTATATGTTTTTAGCCAGATTGTACTGTGAGTTTGAATGTTACAACTTGTCAGTGTTCACTTGTTTTTGTCTTTCGACCTCCTTCCGCTAATAATTCCTTGAGTTCGCCATCTGCAATAAATTATCTACTCCATCGTGGACAGTCTAGTAAGTTGGGCCACAAGCAACAACGGGATCCTGCAACCTTGTTTAGCACAAAACCATACGTCACCAAGAAGCTCTAACGGTTTACAGTTGATGCTGGCCTCACTAGAGCCGGGTTGGTGCCGAGTAGTGTTGCATAGTAGTAGTAGTATAGTAAGAAGCAAAGAGGTTACAATATTGAGAAGCAATAAGCAGTACTAGAACAAAACACACGGAAAGTAAAACAGTACGTACATGTAATTTTAATGTCAACATATCAATAATCACATGATATTATACACTCTTTTAGTAAAATGCATTTTTCGTTATATATTAAAAATACATATGTTTCGTACACAAAAATTGTTTTTAACCACATCTTAATTCAATTTTGTCGTATATGTAATTTTGGGAGGGAAGAGGAAAGTGACTGAAATCAAACTGGAGAGAGAAACAAGAGATATGCATTCTCATTAATTAATAGTTTTACTTCAGCATTGCACATTACATGACTATGATTTCAGATTAAATTAATTGTAGTGATAAAATCATTCAGGTTTCCAAAGGTTATTATTGTTGTTATTATTATTATTACTGTTATTATTATAACAGTTATTACTGTAGTATTAATAATAATATTAAAAACACAGCATCTATCTTTATGGATAGAGAAGAATCACACAATATTTATTTTCAAAAGTTCTTGCAGAGCAACACACTTCAGCAACTACTTTCCAACTCCGTGTTTAAGACAATTCGTCATCAGTTGGTCCCCTCCGCCAGGCCGGGAGATATTTTTAACGAGGACGGGCGCAAGCGGCGCGTCAGTCTCGGTCGCCCGCAGTCCTCCCACGCCCCCCCCCCACGCTCCCCACTGTCAGCGTCAGCGACACGTTCGCCCGCGTCTGGGAAAGCGACACTCGGGACGCGCCAAAAATCACCGCGGACAGCCCGGCAAATGACGCTGCCGGCCGCGCCGCCCCCGCGCCGGCCTTGCGCCGCCCCCGCGCCGCCCCGCGCCGTCCCCGCGCCGCCCCCGCGCCGCCCCCGCGCCGCCCCCGCGCCGCCCCCGCGCCGCCCCCGCGCCGCCCCCGCGCCGCCCCCGCGCCGCCCCCGCGCCGCCCCCGCGCCCCCCCCGCGCCGCCCCCGCGCCGCCCCCGCGCCGCCCCCGCGCCGCCCCCGCGCCGCCCCCGCGCCGCCCCCGCGCCGCCCCCGCGCCGCCCCCGCGCCGCCCCCGCGCCGCCCCCGCGCCGCCCCCGCGCCGCCCCCGCGCCGCCCCCGCTGACGCTTTGCCGGCCGCGTCACCCGCCAAAGGAGCGTTGCCTGAGTGGGAGAATTGGAGAATGCGAGAATTCTGTCCTGTAGCTTCGCTTTGCGAACGGTTTTGTCCAAGTCTCCTTTGCAAGGAGTAGAATCGGATGTTTGTTAATATATTTGTCCCGACGAAGACGACTATAGAACTAATTCCCGCCTAGTTGGGTGCTGCATGGTATTAGCATTGAATTATGGTGCTAATTACGAAATTCGCGCCCTACTTAAAAAGAAGGAGAACCAATTTGTTTCAACATTTTATTGACGGGAGAGTTGGGGAATGCGAGAATTCTGCACTGTAGCTTCTCATTGCACATGTTTTGTTGAATTCTCCTTTGCAAGTTGTGGTAGGAGTAGAATCGGATGAGTGACGCTATTTTCTTGGGGATACTATAAAACATTAAAAAAATCTGTAGTTCTTTTACCTATGCAAATAAGTGGCATATTAATCAAAAACTTTTTTTTAGTTTTTAAATCTGCTAAGCTGGTTTTGTTGGTGTTTATATTAATCTTTCAACTGTGTGCAGTAGAATGGTGGGGTACGGATTCTGGAGATCAAGAAACAGCAAAGATTATATTTCTCCTCCATGGGGGAAATAAAGATTCTACTGTTTTTGGTGAAATTAAATTAAATCAAACTTCTGGTAGAAGACAAAAATGTGTTCGGAGAAATATTTAATGAACTAAATAATGAAACTTACATTCTAACAAATGAGAATATCAAAATAAACTGTTTCAGAATAATATTTAGATATAAAGATAGTACATAAAATACCTCATTTTTAGCGTAATTTATAGAAATATCAATAACTTACCGGAAATCAATTATCTTAAATGATATCTTCAATTTTATGAAAATTATCAATAGCTTCTTTTAATAAGGAATATGAAATTAGTACATTTTGTAAAGTCATTAATATAAAACACTTTTGGAGCACTTATTCGTGGAAGTTCCACCAATGGGGAGATTCCTACCATTTCATCTGGCAACATTGTACTCCAATCGCAAGCGTAAATTATTGTCAACGCTGTGTTTTGAATTTAAAGTGTCGGACCAGGGACCATGCGAGATGGGGGACCGTGTGGGAACGGCGGTCGTATGGGGGCGGGGACAGAGTGGGAGCTGGGACCGTGTGGGAACGGGGGCTGTATGGGAGCGGGGAGAGTGTGGGAGCGGGGACCACGTGGGAGCTGCGACCATGTAGGAACGGGGGCCGTATTGGAGCGGGAACAGTGTGGGAGTGGGGACAGTGTGGGAGCGGGGACAGTGTGAGAGCGGGGACAGTGTGGGAGCGGGAACTGGGAGAAACGGACACTGTTGAGGTTGAAGCCGTGAAGGTGGGAACTGTGAAAGCAGAAATGGAGGTAGAACGCGCTCCTATAACAGCTGAACTGCGCCGCCGACGCTAATAAGTCAAGTAATTACCTCGAACAACTGCAGGTGCGAGCGTGGAGGTCGCGGCGAGGGCGGATGGGTAATTGGTAAAAGAACAAAGTGGAAGTGGAGGAGAAGAACAGAGTTGAACCGAGGCACAGGATGATCTCGTAATGTACCGCAAGCGGAAACGCAAAGAGAAGAAATTGATGTACAACAAAAAGTGACGGAAGGTTTGGGTAACGATGATTTCAGTGAGAATAGACCTGGACTGCACGTGAAACGCTCTCGGGGGCAGGGTGGGGGACTGCTGTGAATCACCTTGCGCTCCAGTTCGTGTTGAAGGATGGCGAGTGCTTTTTCCGTTGCATTAGTACTCACATTCACATCAAGCACTTTGCACGGAGCGTAAGTGCTGAAGTTTTAAAAATAAGAATTACCAGATACTAGAGAGGGAATTCCACAAAGAAAATAATTAAACGTTAGTAGTTAAAGGATTAATGCAGCACGGGCAAAGATATCGATAAAGATGTTCTGAAATTTCCTTGAAATAATGTTACAAAAAACCAGGAAAAGGAGAAATCCTGTCATACTCGTGAAGTCAGTGAACGCATTTTCTGGAGCGACAAGACAAAAGACATTTTCTGGAGTGACAGAAATATATCGTGATAGTGTGCATTTTCTTTAACCCTCTGACTCTTTTGGTTTTTTTGTGACCCCCAGGGAAAAATAATATTTTGCAACACCCTGAAAATTATTCTCATGAACTTCTCCTTTTAGCTATGCTATTTATGTCCCATTACACATGTGTTTTAAACTTTTCAATTTTTTAAGTTTTTTTTTATTGAAATAATTTGATTTTTATTGTGATTGGCGTCAGAAATGCCACATTAACGTGTAAATTACAAAAAGAAAAAATCTTAAAACGTGTCTTTTTTCCTTTTGTAGTATTACGTTGCGTTTTCTGAGTAATAATTTGGGGCATTTGTCTATTACGATTGGGTAGTTCATTTTCAAACATTCTCATGTTGGTAAGATAGACACCTATGTATAGTTATGAGAGTATGATAGATTGTTTTTCTGAAAACAACATTGTTATTTATTTAGTGCGATGCATTAAATAAAGCAAGTATATATCATCACTCTGTGAATTAATAATTCGAAATAACATCCATGCTTCAAATGCTTTTAAAACTATTGTGTAAAACATTTGAGTTCAAAAAAGTTCCTAAACAGAATCCAAGTATTGGAGAAACATAGTCGAAGGGTTAAAATAAGAAATAGAATACATATTCTTTTCATCCGTACTAATGAAGTAATGACACATTCCTTTCTAATAAAATACAGCTATTTTCACAATACATCAAAAATGTATATAAAAACTTTCAAAAACACATTATGGATTCTTCTAGAATTTTTGTTTTTCTGTCTACAATTATAAAATGTGAAATTCGAAAATTATACTGAGGTTAGATGTATTCTATGAAGTGGGTTAACGTAATGAAATGTTTGTAAATTTGATATTTACTTCATATAAAATGAAAAAAAACGTTTCAAACCATTTCCGTTTCCATTTTCATTTATTTAATGCTACGAGTACCCTAAAAAAGCGTGAGGAATAAATCAATATTGACTTCATTTCAGTCACTCTACCGATACTTCGCTTATTTTCCATCAGACTTTTCATTTCCTGGAAAAAACACAAAAACTACTGATCCCAATTGCACGCTGTCACAACTAGTTTAAAATCAACACACAGACTGACAAGAAGAGAGGGGAAGCGAGAAATATCCAATATTAGTTCGCGAGAACACGCGCGAGGTAGCGACAACCAACAACTGGAATGCAGCCTCCTGCGCTTTAGCACAAAAGGAAGCAGAGTCGGGTTGCCGGAGTGCGGCAGCGGCTTCTTTGCGCTTTAATCGCGCTTTAATCACTTAAGCGGCCCAAGTTACCCGCGCAGCGCGCGACGTCGCCGACAGACCCCGCCGTCGTGACCTCATGCGCAGATACGCTCGGTTCATGTTAAAGGGTACGCCAACTGCTATGGTCATTAGTCACGTTAGTGGAGTGAATGTTTTATCGCGGGAGGTGGCGATATTTTTCTCTGACTGGCTTGTGAGATCCGGCTCCGAAACACACTTATAAGAGTTTCCTCCTTTAGGGTATACTTATTTGGGTATACGTATACGGGTTTCCTACTCGAAGTATCACCCCCAGCGAGGTACCGCTCCAGCCGGGAGCTAGGTTGTGTACAGTTTCTGACATGTGTAGTAGTGAATTGCATTTACATGTGTGTGTGTGTGTATCTAATGGGAGACAAGGAAGTGGAAAGAAAGATCGCGGATGGTGTGTGGTCTTTATGTTACGGTACTGCTCTGGGATTAGCCCGGTATTAATCGGAGAATCCATGGAAAACTACCGATCAGAGCAACCTGTCGCTAGAATTCCCCTCGACACACCGGCAGAATTCGAGGTAACTATGAATGTAGTTAAAATCGCAATTCCGCGATCGTTGGGATCGAAACATCTGCCTCTCGGTCACGGACGTTGCACTTCGATGGCAATCCTACCTCGCAGGTACGGCGCGGTGAAAGGATGAGCACGGTGCCATAAGGGCACACACGCAGCCGACGCCTTGCGATGTTTTACGCTGGCTGGAAACAAAGCGGAGCGAAGCTGCCATCGCCGCCGCCATCGCCGCGGCCATCGCCGCCGCCGCACCGCCCCGGTAATTAGAGCCAAGTTGGACGGCGGGCAGGTGGTGTTTCTCGCAGCGACTCCCCGCCCTCGCCTCCCGACCCTGTCGGAAACTCTCACCCCATCGCGTTTGCGCCCCTGCTTTGCACGGCAGCTCCACCCCGCATCACTGCAGCGGCGGAGGCGGCGGGGATCTTTCATTCTTTTTCCTTTCTTTCTTTTTCTCCTTTCTTTCTCTCTTTTTCTCCTTTCTTTCTTTCTTTCTCTCTTTTTCTCCCTTCTCTCTTTTTCTCCCTTCTCTCTTTTTCTCCCTTCTCTCTTTTTCTCCCTTCTCTCTTTTTCTCCCTTCTCTCTTTTTCTCCCTTCTTTCATTTTCTCCCTTCTTTCTTTTTCTCCCTTCTTTCTTTTTCTCCCTTCTTTCTTTTTCTCTCTTCTTTCTTTTTCTCCCTTCTTTCTTTTTCTCCCTTCTTTCTTTTTCTCCCTTCTTTCTTCCTTTCTTTCACTTCCACATTTTCTACGATTCCACACCCACCACTCCTTCGGCTTCTACTCTCTTCTCTGCCCACTACTCACTCAGATCGAGGTCCACTCTCGCTAAAATGTCACCCCCTTGTCACTAGCTGTTTACATATTATTACTACATAGTATGTATTTGTCTCCGTCTCCAGCAGTACCAATGTCTCTCGGTAACACATTAATTTTTTTCTATTACTAATCTACATTTTCGTCAATATCTCGCGTCACTATTTTCACGCACATCTAGTAATTTTCTTTTACACCCTACTGTTCTGACTCGTCTTCTCCGCCTCCGGTTCAGCCTCAAGTCGGGGAGTCAGCACCTCATCTGTACCCTCAGGGTCCCAATCGCTCTTCCACATCATTTATGCCTCGAGGCTCATTCATCCTTCCCTCAAAGTGAGTTTCTGTACCCTGTCTCATTCATACTCGTCACACAATGCCTTCCCACTCGTGAGTTTCTTTCCCTTCCTGTACCATCATTGCTACTTTCATAGAAAAACATTTTCCAGAGAAAAAATATTTTTGCCTTTCATTGAAACATTTAAAATGATATTTGTACACAGCACGTGCACATACATACAATACAAATAAGAACGTTCTATAATTATCGCTTTTGTATCAATCTTTACAATTAAGTAAAATATCCGATGCCCTCATCATCACCCGGCTACATACATCCACAAATCGTTTCCCGCAGCGCCACCATCGCCTCTTCAGAGACAGAGAAGTTCCGCAGCAAACTCCGCCGGCACCGCGGCAGCCACACTGGTCATCGCCCCAGCCCCGCCCCGCCCCGCCCCGCCCCGCCCCGCCCTCTCCCCCGCCCTGCCCCACCCGCGCCGGCGTCCGCGTCCGGACCCCGAGGCCAATTAACGGACCAGCAGAGGCTTTTCTCGAACTGTAATCCGCGCGCGCCGCGGCGGGTAAGCGATATTAATTATGGCTGACAAAGAGAGCCGCAAGCGCACCCGGACGCCAACCTCCCTTGCTCTCGCCGCCGTCTCCTTCTCCAGCCTCCACCTTTAGGCGCCGCTGCCTTTCCTGCTTACTTCTCACCCGCCGCTTCCGTCGTCCATCACACCCGACGTCCCAACTGCCTCCTTGACCATCGTCTCTCATCCTCAACTGCCCTCTTCACCGTCGGACACTACGCCCAAATCGAAACCGCCACCACCTCTCACCGCTCCTGCGCTGGATTACGCTCGCGATCTCAACCTTCGCCACCGTTGCGGTCTCTACTGCCCTTCTGGATTTAGACACTCAAACGTCGCACTCCCTACTCTTCTCTTTGCATCCTCATTCGGTCAGGGTCCCTTCCTCGCGTCTGACGCCTTCCGCCGTTGCTCAGCTTTTCTGTTTGGATCCATCGCCGGTTCAAACACATTCCGGGTTGACCCGCTTCGCATCCAGTCTTCCCCGCTTCCACGGCGCTCCGCTCTCTGCCTCCGTCGCCCGCGATAACCCCACGTATGGCGAAGTTCCCACCGCAGCCATCTCTACCCTGCGTCTTGTCTCCGCCCTTTCCGCTGCCCCCTCTACCGCCGTTCCTCTTGTAGAGGTTTCCTCATCGCCTTCTTCGAGTACTGCTTCCATCATTGCCTCTGTTTGGCGGAGGTGATGGTGTAACGGTTAGCGTATCGAGCTGTTACCCAAGTTCGCGGGTTCAAACCCGATCGAAGCCGTGGTTTTTAAGGGCGAAAAAATCCTTCATACGCCTTCCTTCGGAGGGGAAGTACAGCCGGCTGTCCCATGTTAGTGTATTTACTGCATGTGAAAGATCCTCAAGCCTAAATGAAGCCTCTGAGCTAAATTCAAACTGCCTGTTTCGTCGCCCAAATAATACATTCTTTCATTCCTATGTAGCGTCACGTTGGCGGCCGTGGGTGGGAGGAGGAGCGGAAGTATCGCATACCCGCGGGCATGAATAGCTTGGCGCCCCGGCGTTGGGATACATTTAGACAAAGGGGACGCCAGATTGACCGGGAAGGTCACGTGGCAGACGCGAGCCTCCCTCCTACACCTAGGACGGTCACGTGACGGCTACACTCTCGTATAAAATCGAGCCGACGAGTTCACACGGGGGTTTTATTCTGGAAACTTCGCGCGATGCGCAAAACTTTACCCAGGCTGGAGCGTGTCGTGCCTATTGCATGGGTGACGAGGACACGGTAGTGGCGCGGGAGTAGCGTCAGAGGAGGCGAGGCCTCCCTAGCTATGTGGGGTATCCAAGGGAAATACTCACAAGTGTGTAGTTTCGGAGCAGAAGTTGGTTATTGTACATACGTGTAAATAAACTTGTACATACTTGTAAAGGTCTGTGTATTTTTCTCCATGACGCCACACCTAGTAGGTGAAAGGAGCGTAACGAAATTTGCGTGGTCAGTCGGAAGAGCAGTCCTCATGGCCTGAGTCTCACCACGTAAAATAAGGCATTCATTCTGCTTTACGCCGACCCCGCTCCCCAACATGCGTTTACCTCACTTGTGCCCGTCTCATTCCACCTCTGTCGTACCCTATGTCCCGGTCCCCGACGCATCTCCAATTCTGCAGAATTTCGTTTATCATCCAGATGCTGCAAGCTCTGATGATGATTGCTACGCGCTCGACAAGATCTTAAATATGAAAAATATTGGTACCTACTCAACGTCTTTTTTCTCAATTTATTACAAGATACCAACCGCATTCGCAATAATATTTACGTTTCTCCTATGCTTTTTGTGTCCTTTTGCCTCTGTCGTATTTGTTATTCCTGCCATTACGGTAATCTAAACCTGATTTTGATTGATTGATTGATTGTATTTTCTGGGTTTGTAAACTGTTATGATCAGTAGTCTCGATATTGTAGTGAGAGATCTTTTTATCCTGGAATATCGGCGGATTGTGATATCCGTCGGAAATCTACGCGTCGGCATGTGAGGATTAACCTCTTCAGATATCTGCGCCAATAGGGCACCGCGCCAGCCGGCACAAGTTCTAATCTCTCAACTGGTTACATGTGTGGTAATGTGCATGTAAGTGCAAGAGCGCATGTGAGGAATGAAAAACGGACAAGGAAAGATCGCCAGCTTCATATGACGCGTTTGTTAGGGTTCTGCTCCAGCATTTGCCTGGTATTGATAAGAGAAACTCCGACCAACCGCCTGCTAGTATTCTCCTCCTGACTGCAACTGAATTCACCCAGATTCAAAGCTAGTCTCCACAGTTCCCTCGCCGTCGGTACTGAAATCTCACAACTTTCCGGTCATAGCCGCTGTAGAGAATATTGCTGTCTTGGCCTGCATCGCCCTGCCACCATTCTCCTCCAAACGCCTTCGAAGTCGCTCCGCTCGCTGCCGCCTCACCCCGCCGCTACCCGCCTTCCCGCCGTCCCTCCGTCCCTCCGTCCCTCCGTCCCTCCGTCCCTCCGTCCCTTCGTCCCTTCGTCCCTTCGTCCCTCCGTCCCTCCGTCCCTCCGTCCCTCCGTCCCTCCGTCCCTCCGTCCCTCCGTCCCTCCGTCCCTCCGTCCCTCCGTCCCTCCGTCCC
>BLKR01008101.1:0-25863 GCA_011170035.1 Teleogryllus occipitalis
GAGAGAGGGAGAGAGAGAGAGAGGGAGAGAGAGAGAGAGAGAGAGAGAGAGAGAGAGAGAGAGAGAGAGAGAACAGAACGTCCGCGCGGTTCTGCTAGTTGCATATAGAGTATTATTGTCTTCATCTTTGTATAATAGAAATTGAACAAATTGCGAACTGCAGAAAGTAGGTCTAGTTAATTCTTGGCGGTTGGTTTACGTGGCGTCCAAAATTTCTTATTATATTTGTTTAACTATGATTAGGAATTCAATACAAAAATATGTTAAACAATTAAGATTCTAAAACTCAGTAAAATTATTATTTTTATGATTAATATTAATATTTTCCGAAAAGTTCAATCTTCTTGAAGTATTAACATATGCTTCGTTTTGACACCCAACCTAATAATGATGACTCCGCTATTACCTTCAGTAGGGAACATGCGTGCTAGGCAGCACATCCACCACAGGTCGGGTTCACTGCATATCGTGCACTGGCCTCAGCAGCAGCGGGTCAATCAACATCAAGGGCACCTGCTTCGGCCTGACAGCCGGGTCGCCCGCCGCACACGCGCCAACTGCATTATCTCCGCCTGCTTCTGGGAAATGCTGTGCACTGAGACAGCACGTGCACTGTTGATGACGTTCGTCAGCGCCCCCAAAAACTAATTCATGGCTTCCGGTTGAGGGAATTGCTAGCAGACCTTAGCGCTGGGATTGCCACGCGCGGAGCGGCAAAGAGGCGTCAAACGATCGTTGCAGGCGAACCAGAGAAAAATTATTAATAAACGATACTTTTTATTTATTATAATGCTATAAACATTGATATTTTTCTAATTTAATAATTTTCTTATTTGCGTATTACTGTGTCGCAAATGTTCACTGCAGAGTATTTCTTTCTACTTTCCATCCCTTACAATCTTTCTTTTACAAGTATCAATTGAGCTGCGTAGTATTTTATAAATAAAAATTACGTTATTAAGAAAATGCATTCATTAAGAAAATTGAACAGGTTTGTCGTTGGTTCTTTCAATTGCAATTCATTTTCATTATTTATTATTTTGTTTTTCGAAAGATATTTCCTCAATGATAAATCACAGTGACAGGAACAGTGATAAACACAAAGGCGAAATATCTGTAAAATATTTGTTAAGTGTTGAATTTCAGTTAGCGCAGAAGAAAAATTGAGGGAATGGTCGTTGAACTGGGTAGAAAACAGATAGTTCTGAAACAAACTACAGATATTTTATTGTTAGTTGATAAACATTTGAAATTTGAAGAATGATTGTGTCCGCTTTCACTTTGTAATGTCACATTTCGTTCTCAGGATAATGCGACAATAATGAAACTTCTTTAGCAATTTTTCTCGTTAATAATCGTCTTCTTTAAGCTTAGTTTAAGTGACTTTGAATAATAATTGCCAAATATAGATGTCTTATTAACTCTGCTAATAATGTCTTAATGAATATTAAATTATCACTATAGAAAATGACGGGCAAACGGAGTTAATTAAAAAGTCATGGTAAAAGTGGCACAATCTTCCCGTTTTCCTAGCACATCTGCCAACTCTCATAAACTTTTTGACGCCCGTTTCGTCCCCATTCCGTCTCTGCTTCAACCCATTTATCAGAGATCGCTCTCGTAGGGATTCTTCCTTTTTTCGCTTTAAATGAGGTCTCTCAGCACACTTTTTCTTTGTAAGCACTTTTAAAATAGTGCATTAAATAGACACGGTATCAAAGCAACAATTTTTTTATTTGATTTGTAATTAAGTTTCCTTATCAAAAACTTTGTGAAATAGCTTAGCCCTTTGCTGTCGGTGTTTTCTACTAATCGTGTTTTTGGTATAAATAAGAGGTGTTCTAACGCATTAGCAGCTGCATCGATTTCTACGCTTTTGAATCTAAATATTTGTCGGAAAGTTAACATTAAGAAACATTTTAGTCTTTTTAACAGTTAAGAAGCTTCGTCTCCTATATTATTTCAGTGGTATACATATATTTGCGGCTCTCAGACGCAACCAATCTTTGTAAATGAGGTCTCTAAACAAAGAACTTCACGGAGACGGGACGCATTGCACTTTGAGTTTAAAAATATGAAGGATTTGTTTAAAAGACGCAGCTACATATTCATGTCAAATGCAACTCACAACACTTGTCAGATTGTTTGAATCTATATCGATAAATAACTCGAAAAGGGTTCTAGGGTATTAAAAACTAAAATTTTGAGGCAAAAGGCGTCAAAGAAACGTTCTTCACACCGTAATCTATCCTTTTAAAATAAAACCTTTTATCAAGGAAAGTTGATGAAAATATTCCATTTATTACGTGAAAATGGCTACTCTCCAAAGTATACTTACAAGAATATCAACTAAAGACTTACAAATATTTACAATAAAGTAAAACAAAATGGCCTAGTGAATGTCACCCATAATAATCCAGTTAATGATGTCACAAAAAGTGAAATCTGTTTTAATCGCCTCCTATGTTATATCAGAGGTATACATACCCCTTGCGGCTCTCACACGCAAACCAATTTTTATAAATGTGGTCTCTAAAGAAAGAGAATTTCACGGAGACGTCACGAGTTGCACTCTGACTTGAAAAATATGAAGCACTTGTTTAAAAATCTAAATATTCATGTCAAATTTAACCCGCAAAACTAGGTCGGATTTTTGAATCTATATTGTTAAATAACTCCTAAACGAAGCATTTTAGGATCTTAAAAACTAAAATATTGAGGCCAAAGGCCTCAAAGAAACATTCCTCACACCGTGTGCTACAGGATGAGATAATCATAAACAGTCTATTACATTTTTACTTGCTCGACGCTTCTCGATTCTACCCCACCTGTTCCGAGCCTGTAGTATCTGCAACTGTATGTGAAATAAAACTAATTATTTGATATTGTACGCGACGGAAATACACGTGTGCACCTCTCTGATCGGTAATAAAATTAAATAAGAATACTTTGTATTGTCAAGGGTGAATTGTATAGTTATCAATTACAAGGAGACAAATAGAACATGCGACGGTGGATAAGAGGGTCTTGAAGAAAAAGATATATTACAGACTTAATATGGAAGCGGAAAAAGAGTAGAGAGGGTGGGGTTTAACATGCAAAAGTTCTCGCACGGGTAGGCTAGTTTCATCTTTATTAACAAAAATAACAGAAGACTGACAGACTGAAATCTACAAAATGTTTGTATGAAGGAAAAAATTGTAATTGGTTTATATGTACTATAACTAACGTAGGATTAAAGAAGATAAAATCCGGTTAATTAATTACACTAATTCCTAAGTTTCTATTTGCTAAGTTTAATTTTTTGTACAAAAATGTTAGGGATACACCTGACTAACCATATTCGTCAATGCGTGGACTATTGATATTTATTAATCAAGGTCATAGAATACATGACACAATTAGTATCCAAACACGCATTTTACGTCACATTTTTTTAAATTTTCGTAAACGAATTCTGGGAGTGGGAGTGAAATTAGAAAATTTATCTTTTTTCCAATCACTTTCGCTGTTTTTTTAATCACACGAAGGGTGATCAATACGTTCCAGGATTATTGATCACCCTTATTTATTTGTAATTTCGTGACAGTGAGGCTGTATTTCATTTATTTTGTAATTACGTGACAATGAGGCTATATAGAATGGTGGATTTGGCAGCATTGTTTAGGATAAATTTCTGAGTAGAGCAATGTAATCAGATCTTCAATAACCTTCGTTGTTGTAAAGTTAAGCTCTTTCATTGAAACAAATGTTTTGTGTTCGGCAATTTTACATTACTTGTGAAATGAATGAGAGAAAAACAACGTATTTGTGAAAAATGTTGTGTGAACTTTGGTAAAAAATCTACGGAAAATATTGAAATATTGCAAGAGGCTTTCAAGGATGAATGCCTGAGTCGATCATGGTGTCATGTGTGGTATAAGAGGGTTAAAGGTTGGACATCGTCACAAGACAATTCTCGTTCGGGAAGGCCATCAACTTCCACTGACGACGGTAATATTACCAAAGTGAACATTCTCCTGCGATCAAATCGTTGGTCAACCATTCGTGAAATGGCCGAGGAATGCAGGATTTCCTTTGGGTCGTGTCAAGCGATTTTAACTGAAAAATCTGTACATGTGCCGAGTTGCGGCAAAGTTTGTCTCGACACTTGAAGAAGAGCAAAAAACGACAACAAAAAAAACACAGAGTACAGGTTTGTCACGAACGTCTAGAAAAGGTTAAAGTATAATTGCGGGTGAAGAAACGTGATTTTGTGGGTACTATTTCGAAACAAAGTACCCAAAAATGGAAGACGTCATCATCCCCATGCCCAATACAGTTCGTCAAGTCTGGTCAAAGGTTAAGTTCATGCTCGCAGTTTTTTGACAGGAAGGGTACTATGGATTTCTTTCACAAGGTCAAATAGTGAATCTTTTTCTTATCTTCAAACCCTGAAAAATTTGCGCGAGGCCATGAGGAGGAAGAGACTGGACCTGTGGTGAAGTGGAGAGTGGGTGGTGCAGCATGCCAACGCATCTGCCCACTCGGCGTTGCTCATTCGCGATTATTGCACAAAGACAGCATAGCCATCATAACCAGCCCCTGTACTATCCAGGCGTAGCTTCTGCAGACTCCTTCCTGTTTCAAAAACTTAAGAAACCCTGAAAAGATAAGAGATTCGACTCAATTGATAAAATTCAAGAAAATTCGTAGAAGTAGAACATGTTTCCAGATTATGTGTTCTCAAGGTCATTCCTACATTGGAAACGTCGGTGAGAAACATGTATACCTCCCGAGAAGAGTATTTCAAAGGCAACAATACCCAATAAATTATATTTCATAAATAAAGTTCTAAAAAATAAGTCCTGGAACTTTTTGATCACTCGTCTATATGTAGAGTTCAAACTGTAAAGCAAGTAATATTTGGATTAATATTTATCTTTTGAAAGTCGTAATAATAGTTAATTAGTAAATGAATCTTAGTATTTATTTGGGGATATTTGCGGAATCATCACAATCACAACACATACTAACACAATTTCTCTTTGACAAAGCTCTGATTTCCGTGTCATCGCCCATAAGCCTACCTGGATTGAATAAGTAGAATTAACTGGTGTGTGTCGATAAAGAAATGATTTGTAATAATGGAGCATTGGAGGAAGAGGGGTCGGGGAAAACAGAAATTAATGAATAAAATGAGTTGTTTTGTAAGTGAATTGAACACAAATTATTAATGAAATGAAATAACTGAAAATTGAGAAAAAATAGAACAATATAACGTGTTCGAGCGCCTGCCTCACCCAGCGTAGGCCTTCAAACGCACCCCGCCAGCCGCCCCCGCGCAGGTGCATCGTGGAGTGGCCCTAGCCCGAACGCAGTTGCCTCGCAAAAGTGGAGCGCAATTATCCCGACGCATTTCGCGTCGAAGGGAAGTAAAGATTTACGGCGGAGCTCAACTCCTGTTTTACGGCGTCGGCGGTCACGCGTAGCGCTCTGCCCGCGGTGGCTGCTGAGCGGGGATGGGCGTTGGCGGGTCACCCTCTGTGTCTCGCCGGAAAGCCATTCTCTCTCTCTCTCTCTCTCTCTCTCTCTCTCTCTCTCTCTCTCTCTCTCCATACGCTCCTCTTGTTTGCATGTTTTATTTTTGCACTGTGCGTGTCTGATGGTGATACTTCACTTTGTGTGACTTTATTTCTAGTCATCTTTTTATCATTCGTTGTGTGACGTTGTGTATTGTGATGAGAAACTTAAAACGGGTTTTACACAGGGATTGCCAAGGAGGTTATGATGTTACATGTTCATCTGTTTTTAAATTTTAATTGGTTGAAGTTTGGGTGTTTTGTGGTGTAATTGGTAACTTTTACAAAATCCTCAAAAGAGAAAAATGAATTAACAAACAGTGCTATTAAACGTATGGTATGGAGCAATCAACACTTCAGAACAGTTTTATAAAAATGGATCTCTGTCATACAATGGAAAAATAGTGTATTAATAAATGGTTGAAGTAAGTTAATTTTTACGTAGTTTCAATATATGAATAAATAACTGCTAAGTAAGAGATATTTTATCTTATTAAGTGATACTGATTATTTTTAAGTGATGCAGTTATTACTTATTACTCACAGGAAAATGTTTGTTGTGTAATAGAGCATTATGAAACGATGATTAATGATGATGATTTAATTATGGGTATTAATACACGAGTATCGTAAACTTCACACAAGTATATAAATATCCATTGCATCGAGTTTTATACGGTACTTTTTCTACGACTTAAAGTAACTTTTGTAAGTTTAACTTTTACATTGAATCGTTTCGTGGCAGTTGACATGCAGGATTCAGCCAAGGCCACCTATCGAACAGCTACCCTACCTGCCGCAAGTGGGTTTGATTTAACAGTCCGGATGCGAGAGAGTAAAAAAATTTGCGGCAATAATTACGAGGTCACCATTTTCGCTTTTTCTCTTATTTCTCGAGGTGCCAACTCCTCCTCTGCTTCACTAGATATTTCATACTAAAGAATTGGCCGGTTTTTAAGGACACACACACCAGCAACATATAACACAAAACAACTTGCGTTCTGATCTTAACGTCAGTCAAATGTTCCCTCTACCACTACCACTGCGCTAGTCAAATCGGATCAAAGTAAAATTACGATCCAATTTATTTTAAATAATATTACACATAAAAATTACTGATAATAAAAGAAATTAAAACTGATAAACATAATATAATATTAAATGCAATTTAAATGTACACAATCGAACAAAACATTTACAAGAACGATTCTCAACGATGAATGAAGTATCAATACTTAGTTTGTAAGCATCTCTGTGATTGGTAAAGAACCTGTATCATAATGAAATCTGTAAGGTAATGAGTATCATTATGCAACGGGTTGCATGCATCAAATTACAGCATTATACAATGGGAGTAGAAAAATAGTATTACATAACCATTAGTAGGGCGAGAAAGTACGTGATGTTTTAGCATCACTTGTTGTTTTGTGAATGGAAGTGCTTTAAATTACTTCCAATGATGTTCTCCGAAATGCCAATAGTTTTCTATAAAAAATAGCTTCAAATTTCGCATGGACAGAAACGTTTAGACATTTTCTTAAAAACGGCTGCAAATTTTTTACTCTTTACTCTTCTTTAAAATTCTTAAAATAATATTTTGGATTTACAATGCGTATACCGAAAATTTAAAAATTCAAATTTAATTTATAAACAAATGTCCGAAAAACCGAAAAGCTAGTCCAGACCAAAGAAATTTAAAAAAACTTACTAGTACAAGAACGTTTGTGTTATTATGAGCAACACTAGATATTAAATGTGAAATCGAATGAAGCGTTTAGCATTACATGCTAAGAAAAAGAGAATAAGTATTATTAACGTTAAAGTGAGCAGGTTGGGGAATATTACAATATATTTTACCCTGTAATTATCATTGATCCACTTGATCCATTTGTATTTGACATCTCTTAATTGCTGTGATGCGAACGGAATATGCCAAACGAAACCAAGGGCAATTGTTGCTTTGACAACGTTGCAATGACAGCACCAGGCCCCGCTACCGACCCCGCCGGTTCGCATTATTATAAACTATTAATGTTCTTTACGGCTTAAATATGAATCGGATTTTGTTGATGAGTTTGTATACTTGAATAAATTGATTATATGAACACACTGTACTCGAAAACAGAAAGTTATTTTTATTTAAACTTTAGAATTTTTAAAGAATATGTATTTCACGCGCCTCTTTTGTTGACTTTTTCAAGTGATAGATTATATTTAAGAAATAGAAGACAGAAATTCTCACATTATAATTTTACAAGACCGTCCGCAATATTACGAGGTCGTATATGATATAGCACCCCTAGTCCATATTGTGCAAAAGTATTATTTTCGATGCTCATTTTAATGAAAAAAGAAACGACAGAAAAATAAAATATCAGCAAAAAATACATTATATCTGCTTTTTAGACCCATAAAAGACACCTTCTGATACATCACCAAACATCGGTTGCCTATTACAATGCAGCTGCAGTCCAACCTGTGGTTTCATCTGACAATGTGCGAAGGGCTGACATCAGCTGGAAATTGACAGGGATCGTCACAAAGGATATGAAACGATTTGTTTGCGGTTCGCAATAGCCACCACAAACGCGAGTACCGTAGGCGATATTTCGCCGCCGACAAAGGGAATAGAACAGGAGAACTGAATGTTAATACGCGCTGCGACCGCGAGAGGGCGAGTCTTATCGGGGGCGAGGGCTTTTTAGCGAACGAGGGTCCGGCCTTTCCCCGGGGCGCCACACCGGTGCACAACGGGGCCGCGCCGGCCATGAGGCAGACGCTCGCGCTCTCTGCGCTCAGCAGCACAATACAGAAGAACTCAAAAATCAAAATAAACAATACGAAGTAGTTTCGAAATAAACAATTCGTCGTAATTTTCGAAAATTCAAGTTTCGAAGAGAATATTTTTTACATGAACATATCAAGAAACTACAGGATATTTCAGGATAAATATAAGAAACTTCTAGATCGTGTAGGAAGTAAAGGGTGACCACCTTTACCCAATAAACATGCAATGAGAAATCCCACATAAGGCAGTTAACCCATTAGAGCCCAATTTTTCCAAAAATGGAACAATTGATTTAAAGTTATTTTTCTTACCTTAAATATGCTTTTGAAATTTTTTTCTTCAGTATATAATTCGTTTTAGTTAAATGGCATAATTAGTAACAGAACAATGGGTTTTCACTGAAAGTTGCAAATGCTACCAGTGATCGTCGCTGTGCGCGCACGAACGCGACAATGGGCGAGCGCTATGCGCACAAAATTATGTTGGACGTAAACGGGTTAAAATGTAACGTTCCGTTGCTTGCTGGGAGACGCATCGTGCATTGGGTGCAGATACAGTTATGCAGTGGTGTAGGGTGGGCTTTGGCGCTGTCAACGAGATGTAGTACGTACGCAGACGCCGGTCCGCGAGGTCTCATCAGCGGCGAGGGCTTTTTAGTCAACGAGAGGCGTTTCCTCGAGGCCCAAAAGTGGTGCGCAATTAGGAGACACGCCCCCGCACACACTGGGCCGGACATCGCAAAACATTCAGCCCAACCAGAAATAGTTATTAGTAGGGAACGGATTTCCATGTAAATACATATTTTTACAGGAACTAGATACCAGCGTTCAATAATTTTTTTTAGACATTCACAATTCACAAGACACATTTACAAGACATTCTGAATGAATTAGAACTATCTTTATTTTACATATTTTTACATATTTTGGTATAATTACATAATTTTACCTATTACTATATATTTCGTTATATTTTAATATATTTACATGTTGAAACGAAACATTTCAGATGCGCGTTTGTAATGTATGTTACAGAATCATCTTACAAATCAAATGTAATGCTGCTGCGCTTCTATGACCACCATACCGTTAAATTATCCCTCCCCCTTACTGCGTACTCGCTGTCAAGAACGAGTGGATTTTTGTGAACAAAAGGAATTTCAACCACGTGCTTCGTTACTCGAATGAAAACTAACAAATATTTTTTAGAGAAAATTATCTTACAGTGTTGTTCAATTTGGTGGTGGGGGGATCCCTTTAACCCCCCCCCTGGGATTAATCACTGGCTACAGGGTACTACTATTCACTTGAACACCGACTCCTCGTAAACATTGTAATGTATATTATGAACGTAATTAATAGTTTGAATAAAATTCTTGTGTGGTGAAGTCTAATGTACAATTACTTCTGTAGAGGTAATCCGCACTCCCAATCCTTGTTAAGGACTGATCGGCGACGTTCTGTAATCTGAAAATGTTTGTAGAGAACAATTTTACACACAATAATGAATTTTTATTTTACACATTTTCTATTTTTTCTTACATGTTTTGAAAAAATGACATATTTATGTACATATTTTGCATTTTTATTACAATAAATTCCGTATTCCTACTTATTAACATCATTATCCATCACTCTCAAATGACAGACGCTGCTGAAGTTTGTAACAGAGTCGAAAGCCGAGGTATGTAATCAGGCGAGTCAGTTATTTGTTATCATTCGTGGGTGGTTTCAATACTTTCTGAAATAACATTTTGATAAAAAAACACATTAACCCAGAATACCAACTCTTTGAATAAATGTGCTGGGAGAAATGTAGCTACAACTCATCTGTGGGGACTTTTCTCAAAGGATGCCGGACTTTTAAATCCCTAACGAACATCGGCCGTTAAGAGTTGTTTTCGCTACACCGATAGGGCATTAATATAGCAGTATCACAATATCACAGTTCAGTATTTTGAAAAAAAAAAAAAAAAAAGCCCGGTTGGAGTAGCTGGACCTTCGCAAAACAAGGGAGTTTGTAACGGTGTGTTTAGAATAAAATGGGCTATATGAGATGACGTTTTTACGATTATAAGTCGATATGAACTTGCATGCGAATCCAAAATATCCGATTTATTTGTGTACAGCTTATTTAATGCAAAGAGGTGAAAGTCCTTATCTAATAGTATTTGTTTGTAATTATTTCTTATCTTATTTCTCAGATTTACCGTTCGAATTTCAGTGAAGTATTACTTTATCTACGGGAACTAGAAGTATACATAATATATTCTGCACATTGTTAGTTCCAAAATCAGCTGGTTCAAATATTTTGTAGCTTCAGTAATACCACCTCAAAAATTAAAATGAACAATTACGTTCTGACAGTTGATGTTTCGATGAAAACAGGTTTCTTACGACAAAAATATTTAGTTGCAATACAATGTGAAGTTAGAAAATGAAATGGGGTTTGTGGAAAATAATACGCAAAGAGAGGTTCAGCCCAATTTCACCTGTTCTCTAGTTACAGCTAGAAGGGAAAGGCTAATATAATGAATGAATGATTTCAACTCTTCTTTCTTGCCTTGCTGGATATCTGGTTGTAGCTTATTTAGGAAAGGATGGCAATATTAATTATGATACAACAGAATGATAAAAAATGATTCAAATGACTTTTGCATTATGCGAATGCTTATCTTTACCTTTGCTACAGTTATAAGGCAGTAACTTCCACGCTGTACGCGTAGCATATTATTCTGCTATAGTTGCCGCAGCAACAGAGTGCGCATTCTATGACAGAAGCAATGCGTTCTTTGGTAGAGATTGAAATAAGGAAGCTTTGCACGTACATGCTATATTTTATTTTAAAAAAAGTGCTTGAAATAAGGTCCTAAAGTTTTATCTTTCAACTGAAAACAATTGCATGTATTACTTTACTACAAAAGAGTTTGATGAGCAGTGCATCATTAAGGTGTAAAACAAATGGTGTCATAAGTGGGCTCAGAAATATCTCATCCTTCACATGAAATTCGAAAATTTTAATGTAAAAATGAAATAAAATCGCTTATGAAGGTTTCTTTTTAAATCTATACCAAAATACTCGATGAGTAACGTAAAAATATGGGGAGTTGATTATACAAACAAAAAATCATCCATAATTTTACATCGACGTCGCTCAGGGGAAGCAAAACACGTTCCTTTCACGCTCCTTTATCCACTCCAGATATTTGTCCGTTGTTAATTGAATTAGTCTGTATCACAAATTACATTTGTCTCATTGTAATACTGGATTCCAAATCACACAATCCGACGCTGTGACTGTTTCTGAGGTTATTCCGATCCACTGTGCGTCGGAGGCAACTGCTCGGTGCGTGGCGCGGGGCGTGGACCAGCGGCGGGGGCAAGAGGGTGGGGCCAGGGGGTGGGGCCTGGGGGTGGGGCCAGGGGGGGGGGTCAGGGGGTGGGGCCAGGGGCGGGGCCCGGGGTGGGAGCCAAGGGGCGGGGGCCAGGGGCAGGGGCCAGGGCGGGGGCCAGGGCCAGGGGCCAGAAGCAGGGCTAGGGGCGGGGACCAGGGGCGGGGGCCAGGGGCGGGGGTCAGGGGCCGGGCCAGGGACGGGGAGAGGGGCGGGGGCCAAGGGCGGAGGCCAGGGGAGGCGGCCAGGGACGAGGGTCAGGGGCGGGCGTCAAGGGCGGGGCCAGGAGCGGGGGCAGGGGCGGGGGCTAGGGGCGGGGCCCAGGGGAGGGGGCCAGGAGCTGGGGCCAGGGGCGGCGCCGGGGGCGGGGCCGGGGGCTCCGCCTGGACGCTAATGAGATTCCGAGCAGATCGCGTCCCGGCGGCGAACCGAAATAGGCGCATCGTGGGGGCAAACGAAGCTAATTTGCGCGGCGAGGAGCTGGCTGGAAGAGCCGGCGGGCGCTGCGGGCGAGAGAGAGGTTGCGAGGAGAGGGTTCCAAGAAGCAGGGGTGAGGTGAGGGTGGGATGATAGCGCGATGACGTTGAGAGGGGCGCAGAGTTAGCATCAAAGAGGTAGCGAGTTGGTGAAGTACTGGATCGGTGTTAAGGGAAGGAGGAGCCTTGCTGAAATGATGGCGAAGACGTAGGCAAGAGTAAGGTAAGTGGCAAGGCGGAGAAGTTTGAGGCGAGAGTTGGTGCCAAGTGGTAAGATATCTCATGTTGTTGGAGAAAAGCAAATTGGAGAGAGACGTGAAGGATGAGCGGGATTGATGGCAACGCGGAGTTTTGCAGAACTGTGACTGAGAAGGTATGTGTGTGTATGTGTGTGTGTGTGTGTGTGTGTGTGTGTGTGTGATTAGCTATGATGCGATCATAAAATGGGTTCTCCGCGAAGTAAGTAAATTACGAGAATAAGGAGAACAATGGTGCTCGCAAATGGTAAAAGGAGAGGACCTTCCAACGAGATTGAGGTGGCTGGAAGGGCGCAAACGTCGCAGACTCTGACCGTTGCGTCGCCTCATTTGAATTGCGAAAGGTCAGCGTTCACGATCCAAACGGAGAGATAAGCGATGCCTGAACAGGAATTATGAGCGGACGTGACTGCAATCTACAATGAGTAATTCCACAGAGGCAAATACAAATGCTTCCTTCCATACTTACAAGAGGTGAATGGTGATCGTATATATTCCCTCGTACACTAGTGTAGTAATGGTTGCCTATTTAATAGCAACCCAGAGAATGGATATGGTATAGTCTCTAAATATTAAAATGCAATCCTTTTACAGCCATTTTATGCATGTTTACTCTCGTGTGCGACATTAAATCCATGACTATGTTGTTTCGGTGTTGGGAGTACCTCTAGTGCTACGGCAAGAACGTGAATGACCGGTGACAAGCATGAAGATAGACGAGTAAGTAGCGATGGTGCCACAAGCGGAAAGAGAGCAAAGAGGAGGATGAAATTTCAATATTTTAGTGGTAGAGTGCGGAAGCAAAAGACGTCTTTGGAGCTGGAAGATGTGGACGCGAGCAAGTGAGAGAGACAGAGAGGCAGAAACAGAGGGAGACAGAGAGAGACAGAGAGAGAGAGATGGAGAGATGGAGAGATGGAGAGGAGAGGAGAGAGAGAGAGAGAGAGAGAGAGAGAGAGAGAGAGAGAGAGAGAGAGAAAGGGAGAGAGAGAGACATAGAGAGCGGTCGTGATTAAAACTGAGGATGACAGAGAAAATGAACCGATAAAAGGGGACTCGATCTTTGATCGATTTGATTTTTGTTGAGGATCTTTGTAGTAGTTCTGTGAGGAAGGAAGTAATTCAAAGGATATAGATAGGTGAGGAAAGTGTCGAGAGCTGAGAGGAGAAAGAAAATTGCAACAATAGGCCTAGAGGCAGACATGAGAGAGAAGCATTATTATTATTGAAAGCTGTGGTGGAGCAACAGTGACATTGAAAATAGAAGAAAAGTTCATAGATGTAAGTGGAAATGAGTTGATAGATTAGAGAAAATCGCGACCTTCGTAAAATAAGAAGAGTGATGAACGAATTATCTTCGAAACAGGTGTTGCTACGAGAAAATGGAGCATGACATAATTGTGTCAGGACAACATTTGTGTGTTCACTGCAGGAATTCGGGGTTCAGAACGAACATCACCAAGATGCCTTTTGTACTAGTTATAGAGGACGTACATTTTAAGGAGCATAATTACAATAAAAATAATTTAAATAAAGCGACTATTTTTGAAATCTGTATTTTTTATTATTGTACTATATTGTTTATGTCTCATTCGTCAAGGTAAATGTAATATTAATATTTCTTTATCCTGTGCTTTAAGAAAGCATTACATATGAATTAAATTGTTAATTGTCATTGACAAGTTGCCTGTCACGCTCAAACGCGTAAAAATAATTGATTACGTTAAAAACTATTTGTTTGAAATTATAATAATGAAATTGAAAGTACGATTTAATCTGAAAATCCGATGCACAAACAAAGTCGTCATATTTTGCGCGTGGCCGTGAACACTTCAACATTGAAACAGCTCTGAGTGGGACTGAAAGGTAGTTTGTAATGGGAAGGAATGTGTCATGTGGTGTTCTGTGAAAGTAAATGTGGTAGGCAGCAGTAAGTGCGGTGATCTGCTGTGAGAACCGCCGTGAGGGCCAAGTGGTGAGTGATGGAGGCTTGATGAGAAGAGAGCTGTGAGGAGCACATTTGTGCAGCAATTGCGTCGGCAGAGCAAGCGCCTGGGGCAGATCGGCTTTCCATCTCAAACCGAGCCGCTTTCGACCTGATGAGATCCCTAAGACGCACCCACTGGCTCTGAAAGCCATGTGTGACGAATAGACGAATCATTTTGCCATTCCCAGGCGCATGAATAGACTGCACTGTAATCTTAATGATATATTATCAATACGTAACTACCAGCGTAATAACCATGATTAGCTGCACATGATAATTGCCGTTGAAATTCCGATATCTCCAAATGATACATTTAGTAATATATATCATGTATTCTGTTATACGTAACTACGGCGAGCAATTACATCCTTCATTAACTCAAATGTTATTGCAGAGACTGGAGTAAAAATCTTAGTCATTGTTTTAAGGACTATATATTAGCAATGCACTTAATAAAATAATAAAATAATTAAATGTATTTATATATACGTGTTTTATATATGTATTTATTTTAATATAAGCCACTTTAAGAACTAGTGTTCTCTCAACAACCGACAGAAATAAGTAATATTACAAATGCATGGTTACTCATTTGCTTCAAGATGTAAATTTAATATTACATGAACCATCATTGATAAGTAAAAATGTTCGAGTGTTTTTTGTAACCCTATAATATTTTATTGTTTTGCCTCAATTCTGTTATGAGCGTCTATTGAAAGTAGACCCTGCAACTTTGATCTTTAAGAGGTCTAGGGTAAAGAGCTACATATTTGATATAATAGTTCTGTCGTCAAAATAATCAACCCTCTCACTCCTCTCGGATCTAGCAAAATGAGGGGCCAAGAAAACGCACACGTCAGTCAAGAAGGCTTATTCTCGCTAAGTAAGGTGAACGTTTCTTTTTAAAACATTACAAGAGATCGTTGAATTCTAAGTTTTGTTTTGAATAGAGTATAAAACAAAATATAATTATGACCAAAATAGTCAAAATATAATCAACAAGAATGTAATGTAAAATCAATAAGAATGCAAGAATCAATTCTTAAAGGTTGGACTGGTAGCCGTTTGGTAGGGTGCTGCTCCGGCATTCGCCTGGTGTTAATCGGAGAAACCACGGAAAACTACCGATCAGAGCAGCCGGCCGCTCGAATTCTCCTCCAGACACCGACTGAATTCGACCTAGCTGGAAAGCTAGTGTTGACGGTCTTATGAAATCAAAGAAAAATGTTTAATGAAAGTATTCTAAATAAATGAAAATAATGTCATTAATATTAAAATTTTACCTAAGAGGAGGGGAACTTTATTAGTATGAATGATATCTCTCCTTTCAGTTAAAAGACTTTCCCGATTCAACTTTTCTATGATATTTTGGTTGTAATACTAACATTTTTATCAAAAATTGCTAAAACACTTGACTCTTCCTTTAAATGCCATAGATGATTGCCAAATATCTTAAAAGCATTTAACGAAATTCCCTTATTTATTTTTTCATATTTCTTTAACTTTAAAAAATATTAAATCATTAAATGAAACTCTTGAACTTTCCATACAAGATTTAAAATAACCTGTCACAATAAACAAACAAATATTTTTCAGACTGTTCTCTTCACACACTTTCAAATCCAATTGCTCTCTAAACAAAAATATTTTAAAGCAATAAATTGCTTTGCCATCTACATAATTTTCTCTTTGCAAATTATTCCATTTTTCTCTGAATTTTTTTTAAAGGAAACAACGTCTAGAACACTATTCACTTGAGGTAACTCGTGTTCGAAAACGCCTCGTAGCACTAATTCATATATGTGACATGACCACATGGAAAACCATCTATCGTTCTGCAAACTGCTGTAGAAATGTTATCGCCCTGTTGAAACGACCAGTGTTGGAATTGGATGTGTCAGAACAAAGAGTTTGAACCATATCTTCTAATCCCCAATCTTTTAGAACATTCCAGAGAGCCGTATCTTGCTTCTTTTCTGGAAGAATTTTCTAATTTAGGCTCTCCAAGCAGCTTTTCTTTCCAATATATGAAACAATGATAGGTAGCCTTTGATTTTTTAAATCTTTCACATTTAAAGCAGATAGCAATTTACTATCCCAATACACAGACATATAACTAGGTTCATTTTATTTAAATAATCCTTTAATCTTCGTAGCCTTCTTCTTACGAAAATCTTCCCGATATCTTTGGATCGTATTCCCATTGATCGCTAGTTACGTTTTATCTACGTTATGTCCACAAGACTCAGTTCGGCTTAGAGAGTAAAAACGGCATTTTTCTGGCTAATGTGGCATCGATCGAGCACTGCCATCCAATTTTCAGTTTAAAAACGTTTCCTGCCACGTTTTTTCAAAGTATAAACATTTCTCATTCCTAAACTGATCAATGCATTTAGGTTTTCTTCAAGAGAAGTATGGTTAATGTCTAATGAAAGCTCAGATTGATCAGAAATATCTTCAACATCTGACGAATCTTCGGAAGAATCTACACAACATCAAAAGTACACTGAGACTCAGCCCGTCTGTTACCACTTTCCTTAAGTCTCAATAATGCCCTTTCTTCACGCTTTGGTAGCTTCATATCAAATCGCCCAAGACATCCCCTTCTCCTCAAATCTTTTTTGTCTCTGTAATAATGGTTTATCTTCTTCTTTTATAACTTCTAATGCATTCGCGTGTCAAATAAATTATTTAAGTCTGAAATAAACTTACGTTCATGTTCTATCTGCGTGTCAGACTAACGAGTGAAACTTTTTTTAAGATTGCGCCAGAGAGTTTATCTATATAATTTTTTCTACAATGAGGGGTCGCTCTTGTAGGAATCCTAGCCTTTTCCCCAAAAATGAGGCATTCTCGCACTCCTAAATTTGCACTTTCACTCAGGGGCAGTTTTGCCTCACGTAAATTATATAGTACGGATAGTTCTTGCGGGCATGGTGGTAGTTTACTTCCTGTATTTGGTGACACTCACTGCCAATTAAATAAATGTTTAGATCGCCACGTCTCAAATTAGAAGCCATAATTACACTCGCAGTTCACTCGGACAGCGTCTAGACCTGACCGTGGCCCTCGCAGGGCGGAGTGCAACGTGAATGACCAAGTTGTTGCATGCACAGGCGTTATTTCCCACTTCAGTGGCGATGAGGCACGGGTTACCAACCTCTGATTTAAACAAATGTCTTAAATTCTTCGTTGTAATAAAAGGAAAAAAAGTGGGGGGGGGCTGGGAACTCAAATTAAAACATCAAAAAATAAGGACCACCCTAGTGTACAGCCACGGAGGGACGCTTGATCAATCCTGGAGTGTAAGCCAAGTGGCTCGTATCATTGACTTTGGCTCCAAGTTTCAGACCCCCCCCTCCCACCCTCGAAGATTTTTCTCCTCGTTATCTCAAACGGGAGGAGCTACTTGAGGGGTATAAATGATGTCGATCTCGCCACCAGGCAAAGATGGAATGGTAAGAGGAACTCACAGAAGTGAGACTGAGTGGTTGTGAGTGGTGAGCGCCAGGGCGAGAACCCCCCCTGACCGCTGACGAACCACTCAGCAGCGGGTCACGGGGAGGAGAGACGGCATTTTTTATCGAATTCTTTACCTAGTTTATGGTATTTATCACTGTAAGGGATTTTAAAGACTGATCTCATAGTAGGAATGAGATTTGTTTCTTATAAAATATTTTAAAATGTTGATAGTTGCAAAGCAAGGAACACCAAAACGGCAAAATCGGCGATATATACCGATTTCTAGTTGAAGAGCATGTTAACTTTATAGAAAATTTTAAGTTTTTATAAGAAGATTTAAAAAATGAGACGTTTTCTTTCCCCTACTTATTGATGTCAAGCAAATTTTCTTGGTTTCAAACAAAAAGTTTGTTGCACATAATGGCATAACATCTTTCTAAAAGATATTACTCACTTTGTATTAACATATTTATTCCATTTGTTTGACGTTCCTATTCCATTTTATTACCTTAAATTTGTTCTGCGTAAAACGTGCATAATAATTATTGTTTTCAAACAAGTAAAGACTTGAATCTTTTATTTTAATGCGTATAACGTGTCTTGAATAGCTACTTTTTATATTTCAGTTATTATTATCTCGTTATCAAAAGGCATAAACTTTATATACACAAACAAAACTTTCAATACAGTTTTTCTCAAAACAGCTTCTTTTGCATATGTAGCCTTTTTACGTCGACCGCTTCAATTAATTTAATCTGATAATAGTTTACGCAAACCATTTTGCGTGCGGAACGAATCAAGACTCATGATGAAATAACATATCCGAATTCACTCCCAAGTTGAAAATAGTTTTCGTACCGAGAAGATTAAAATATGAGAATATTTAAAGAAGTAGCCACAGGGTTAGCGTAGTGGCTTTGAATAGTGCTGGGATTTGATTTTATAACTAAATTTGAAACAAAATAGTCGCGGACAAGAAATCACTTCAATGTAATCAAAATTGTGCAAACTTTTTGATACAGTTTTGGGCGAGAAACACTGAAAGATTGACGTGTATTAAACTCCTTCGATGTTGAATTTTTATATAACATCAAAATTGACGCTTCAATAAGATTCGATGTTAAATATAATATGTATATAATATGAAGGTGAACAATGAAAGAATTCTAAAAAAGTATCCTTCGAATGAGTTTCATCTCCACTGGCGCTCTTGGAAATGGCTCGCGCGAATTTTGAAACTTCCTGTACGAGTTAAGCAGCAGAGAACTCGTCAAAATCTGCATAATGCCAGTTTCAACGTGTTTAAAACAAACCTCCCAAGGACGAGCTGGGGTGTAAGGGTTTTAAGCTATTCACTGAGTTTTAATGTGTTTCTAATAAAATAGACAACTTTCTCTTGTCAAAATTCAGAAGTGATGAATATGTATAGTGTGAAGTGAGACGCGCGGAAAGAATTTAAAGGCCCTCGAGTTGCGGCTTAAAGTCTCCAAGCGACGGCTCTCGCCTTGACCTCCGTCGCGACGTGCTGCTTGCTGCTCAAACAAACATTTAAAAAGCAAATTTGCTTCTTCTCTCTTTATTGGACACTTTTCACACTTCTGCGATTTTTCTCCACTCTTGTGTGTTACTAGGCGTAACGTGTCACGTGGATTGAGAACATTCCGCGCAGCATGACGAAGGAGAAATTTCATATTTAGCTTTTAAAGTGTTCATTCGCCTAAATTTTAATGCCGGAGTGGGGAAAAGGAACTTAAAGCACTAAATGTAGACGTAGAAAATACTTTTCTAAATAAATGTATGTGTAAATTATGATAAAATGGGAAAGATTGCATGAAAATGTTATTGTATTACGTTTCTAAATTATTTTGCATATGTAAAATTAGCTGAAGAAGAAATGGTGTTTAATTATTAAGTTCTATTATAACTATTTGACAAAGAATAACATTTAACTTGTTTTAATATATGTATTGTATTCATTGAACCACCTTCATTAAACTGAAATTACTCGAGACATCCTCCATAGTGACAGATTTTTCAAGGAGACAGGAAGTTCAGAAGTTCTACAGCAACGTTCAGCTTTGTTATGCCATATACACATTTTAGAACTAGGTCATTGGCCATCGTACATGTACTAGTGCCAGTAAAGTGCATACACGCTTTTACAACTTTCCATATCGAGATATCGTAAGAATCTGATTGCAGCAGCGTGTGGGCAACTTTACAGATTTAACAACTTATGAAATACGACCGCATAAACAGGTGCCAACATCACAATTGCCAGGCTCTGACCGTGTGGTTACAACCTCTTTGGTTGGACGCATTTGCTCGACTCCGACGACAGTCTTCTAAGCTGCCACAACAGCCATTACTGTGACAGCGTTTACATGCGGAGGCGAGCAAATTGGGCTGGGTCGACAAACTACTAACTGGGACACATTAGTTTCCGCAGTATCAGAAGATACACCGAAATCCCTTTCAGTGAAGTATTTCAATTCTTTCTTGGTTTGATTTAATAGCATTAAGAGCTGAAAAAACAATTTCACAATTAACTGTTCTGTCAAATAATGTGTGGATATGTTGATCGAATTTGCGAAGTTTGAGAAAACTCTTAGTTTGAAACGAGTTTCCAAAATATATCGGAATCTTTAAATGTGGGTTATCTGATTACTTACCAATAATACCTACCTACCTACTATCTGATACCTATCAATAACCTGATACTTATCAATAATATATAGATATTATTTATAAAAATAGTAAGAGGGCGAAGAGTCTCCAGAAAATGTGATTTCAATATTTTCAAAATGCGTGTCATAATTTCATTTCTACGAATTGTTTAAATTCCTCATATTGGATTGTAGAAAAGTTTCACTCCAGTTCCGAGTGTTTGTGAAACTTGTAGGAGCGCCGACGTCCGATACCATATGTGATATTTTTAACAGAGCTGATACTGTTCGTCAGTAAAGGGAATAACGAAAAATAGAATTACTTCCCAATGCATTTTATAAAATAATAACTTTTATAAACGAATAACGGATCTAAATATATAATAGTTATTTATGCAATACGTGGCGAAGGATGTGACGGAGTCGCTTGAGAGTGGTCAGAAACGAGTGCCCTATATTGTTTTGAATGCTTTAATGTTTTTTTCAGAATCACTATTTTTACATTACAAATTTATTTAGACAAATTGGTTTTTAAATTACTAAACGTAAATGGGATCGTATGTGCTTTGAACAGTGGCGACTCTTACTTAGGTTGCACAACCCCCAGTTAATCTTATTATATCTTGGGAATATTTTTAATGATATTCAATATTCAACATATAGCAGCAAAATTGATGTACACAGGGAGAGATGGCTAAGGGCATGAACTGATGTCAGTGCAGTTCTAAGTTCGAGTCCCGACGGTGGCAGGATTTTCGACACTAGCTTGTCAGTTAGGTCAAATTCAGTCGCTGTCTGGAGGAGAATTCTAACGGCCGGCTGCTTTGATTGGTAGTTTTCCGTGGTTTCTCAGATCAACACCAGGCGAATGCCGGAGCAATATTCTGACAAACGGGCCACGGTCCGCGCGCCATCTTTCCTACCTCTTTCTTGTCCTATCGTCTCCCCTTACACACACGTACTACACTAACATGCACTACACTAACACACATGCCGGGAGACCGGTCGGGAGGTTTAAGCTTGTCCCGGCTGGGGCGGTGCTCCGCTGGTGGGAGATACCTTGTTTGGGAAAGCCTCACTAGCCGGCGACGGTAGGTTGGCACCGGATGTCGCCATGCGGGGAGGGGAAGAACACCGCCACTTCCCGATAAAAACAAGCACTACACTTACGGAACGAATGACCCTAGTAGTTGACGCACCCGGAATCACTATCAACCAATCGATGTATATGAGATTTGTTTTGAAATCAAAGAGCGTCCAACTATCGCTCTCTCCTGCGTCTGGTGCTCTGCAAGTTATTGTACCATGACATGTTCTTTACACTATTACTGCGTTTACTACATTTAGGGCCGTATACATAGTTGGCACTTATAAATGAAGGGATTCTGTAAGTATTTTCTGTTTAGAAGGAGTCATATAAGTACGATGCTCGCAGCGTTTCGTGTGGCAACTGCATACTAGCTGTTTCACAGCCACTTGAATCCTTCTTGAAGCGTTCATTCAAACTGGTCGTGAACGAGTCATGTGTCGGAGTCACGTGTCGAGTCGGTGTAGGATATCTTACACCGTGGGGGTAACATAACGTACACAGTCGTTGTGCGTGCAGTTCAGTTTAGGCGATTGGCTTTGATGGTCCACATCCTTTAGTGTTCTGTGGGGTTTACTGTTTTCCAAATCAGTATTAGAAAATTTGTCGAACGGAAAGTTGTTTTTTTATGTGAAAAAAATCTTCTCTGAGATTTGGTACTTAAACACAAAAATATAGTAGAAGAAAACTAGGAATAATATTTCAAACAAGTAAAAGATAGATTGATCTCCTCAAAGAACAAATTGGTTCTGTAAGGTTGCTTAAGGAGATACGGTTGTCAGAATTAAGTAGAGTTAAGAAACAATACAGTCTGTTTTAATTGTTTTGTACTTGAATTTTTGTACAACTGCAATAAATATTTTATTTTGTATGAACATTATTATTTATTATTGTATCACATACTGAAGTGCTACTCTGTAAAATTCCTTGTAATGAATCGTTGCCTAATATCATTTGCTCTAGTATTATCTGGCATCATCATCACTATCATATGGTGATGTTGCAAGAACATCCACAATGCTTTTTCCTCCCTCCGCTACCCAAACACGAGTGAAGATTTTAATGTGCAAAATTGCACAGACAGTGATTACTCTCGTAGTAGTATTTCTTATCTTATATTTTTCAACTAAAAATATAGGGACATCTTCTCTTCCATATTCCTATTGCTTTTTCAGAGCATTTCTTGTTCTTTTTAGGTAAGTGTTATAATTGTGTTCAGGTCTGGTAACTGGATTTAGAACTGTTGTGAAAATATACTTTCGCTGTGGGTATTCACTATCCTTGAACCTGACTTTTACGTAATTTCGTTCTCTGCTCTGTTTCAAACAATTCTGCTGCCATGAGCACTACCTGGACATCGTACAACTATTTCAAGAATTTATTCTTTTGGGGCCCCAACAATCTGCACATTTACAGAAAAGAAATTTTTTCTATTTCTAAAAACTTCGACGTTTAGTTTGCCACAACTTTTAATAGTAATATGTGAACCAACAATTAACCCTTCGACTCCTGGCAAGTTGACTTTTCTGTAGAAGTCTATTTTTAATTTATTCAGTTCTTCTTGACTGGATGGAAATTTTATTAATCTTTTCATGCAACGCTACAAGGTTTCAGAAACATCAGATACAATTCTGCTAAATGAAGACTGATGTGCTTCAAATCTGCACACCAACTGTAAAAACATTAAGCAAATATATAACTAATAAAATAAATGTAATTACATTATGTATACAGTACAAGAAAGTACATTTAAGTCAGTAAAGAATTCTTTGAAGTGAGAAAAACCCACTTTTAAACTAAATGAAATGTTTTTATTATGTTTTAATGGAATTTGAAATAGATGAAGTAAAAATATGTTCTTTTAAAAAATGAATGAAAGTACGTTTATTTTCTCTGAAGCAGATGAACCTTTTAACCAGATTATTTTCTGTCACAAGGAAGTTTGATGAGTTGAGAACTCTTTTACAAATGTGTTGCGTTCAGAAAATTGTTCAACAATTGAAAGAATTAAGTTTCAACATATGGGTATTATTAAATTACTGTATTAATTCAATAATAAGACACCAAAGAATGAGTATTATTTTACCCATTTCAATTTGTTTCAAATTTGCTACCCAACTCCCTGAAATAACGGGCACTGCTTAAGCAATTTATTAAAAAACATTTTTCATATTAGCTGTATTTAAAAAATTATAATACTCGTATTTGAATACAAATTTGTATTCCTTTCGTATAAAATTATGAAGACTATCCCTGTACCCAATTTCATCAAAATCTAAAATAAGGTCATTAATCACTCTTCACATAACCTCAAATCACAGTTTGTAAAAGTAGTTTGCCGGCCCGGTGACCAAGATCGCTAAGGCAGTAGTGATCTCGGTCCGAAGGGTCGCGGGTTCGAGTCCCGCCTCGGGCATGGTTGTATTTGTGTTCGTCCTTTCACCCCTTATCATCACCATTTCGTTTCATCTTAATACTTACTATACCGTTAACTCCAATAGCGGTCGCTAATGACCCAGATGTTGATGCACCAATAAATAAATCAAAAGGTAGTTTACCTACCTGAAATGATAATGTTGCGTAGAACATCAATGCTTCAGGGTCTTAAATAGTGGTGAAATCGGTAAACCTCTATTATTTAATGCTGGTTTAGCCACCAATGGTACCATTACGTGTACAACATTCTTGATAAAACAATGTCTTTTCTTCAATTCGTGGACGTTGTGCATTCCAAAGGGGTTTAGCATGTCACGCAAATACCGCTTGTTGCAACGTAGCACGATTCCACCATGAAATTCCATATAATATTGAAAATTGTCATCTATTTCCATTTCTTTCAATTTTGTATGACAATTTTCAATACCGCACTAAAGGGTTCACTTATTGCTGTAAGTGATAGGTGTACCTTCCTAGCTATAAGGAATTTCGTAAGTGTGCGTGCGCGTATAAGTTGCGACTAGGAATTGAAAAACGCTTTAAGGAATTCCTTAAGGTTTTCCTTATTATAAGTAATGACAATGAATATGGCTCTTACTCTTTGACCCTGTGCTTAGACATAGGGCAACAACATCCATGCAACAACAACCAGAGATCACGCGTGCAACCAGGGACGCACCAGAGACCACCAACAACAACATGCAACAACCAGAGAATGGAGGGGGTGTCTTTCCACCAAGCACTGCCCAGCGTTTGAGGGAAATACCAAGTTTCTGTCTTCGACTGTCACAAGCTGCAACTTAATTTTATGAATTTCGCGTGTTTTTGAAAGTACACAAGTTCCGTCAATTATTGATGGTATTGAATAAGGTATTAATGATGTTTGGAGAATTTATTTTCATTTGATGTTAGGTTGATTGAAACAGATATAATCGAATATACGTTTTGTAAAGTTGGCCGTTTTGGAAGGAAGTCTTTTTCTGTCTCTCACGGTGTATGCGTCTCCCCCGTTGGAGCACTACCGAAACCCTGTAACATAATTCTAACACTTCCCTCAGATAAACAAAACAATTAGGGAAGATTTACAAAAAACAGATTTGTAATAGACGTTGTTAATAAAGTAACTAATGAAAATAATGTGGAGACTAATATAAAAGATAAACGTACCAAAGATGACATATAAAATATTATTCATAAAATTGAATGTAAACAACGTCCGACTTCTTACATAGGACAGTCCAAACGAATGCTAAAAACCAGAATTTATGAACATAAACGAAACATATATTATAACGCAACCGCCCGCCTGGAAACACTCCAGGCCAATCTCCTTCCGTTGAATAGCCGCCCGGGTAGGCAGCAGGCGGGCGGTGGGGCAAGAATGCAAATACCGCTTACCCGCATTTGTCCTGTCATTATTACTATAAATGCCAAGAAGGGAAGGAAGATGAGGGAATTAATTAAATTAAAGGGAAATAATTCCGGGGACAGAATTTAATCATAATAGGAAACTACTGAATTGACTGAATATAAAAAAAGAAGATTACATAGAACAACCGTACAATTAACCTGGCGAACAGTTCGTCCGACACAAAAGTTTCACCCTTCCTTCTCGTACGAGGAAAGAGCAGTTGTGTTGGCTTCTCCTAGGTAGAGGCCAGGCCGTGCAGCGGTCCAGGCGAAGGTGTTGCGACGGATGACTGCAAGGAGGCCCGCGCGGAGGAACGGGGCATTTATCGTGATCTGGGCTGT
>BLKR01008102.1:0-25858 GCA_011170035.1 Teleogryllus occipitalis
GCCGCCATCGCCGCCGCCGCTGTCTCTTCCTCCGCCACCTCAGTCGCTGCCGCCGCCGCACCACCGCCTCTGCAGACTCCGCCGCCGCCCCCTCCATCGCCGTCGCCGCTGCCCGCTTCAGCCACTGTCGCCTCCGCCGCCTCCGCCGCCTTCGCCGCCGCCGGGGGCAGCCGGAACTGGCGACGTCGGGTTTGCGTCGCAGCACGCCAGCCGCGTCGGCGTCGGCGACGGGAGCGGCGACGGCGTCTGGGCGGGGGCGGGGCGGGGCGCGGCGAGGCCACGGGGGCGGGGCGGGGGGGGGGCTCCGGATTCGCGGGCGGCAGAGCGACGGACGGCGCCTATCTCTCTCCCCACCCCCACCCCCGCCGCGTTAGACCTTCGAGTTGGAGAGTGGAGTGCTATGTGGGACAGCGGCAGATAAAGCAAGCGCCAAGCGAGCAAACAAACAAAACGAAAAAAACAGACAGAAGAAGCCAGCTAAAAAAGAAAGCGACGGAGAGGGGAAATAAAATTAATAAAAGCCGAACCGAACCGAACTTGCCGAAGCGAGCAGATCATTAATCATGTGTATCAGAGCGGCGGCGGCGGCGGCGGCAGTGGTGGCGGGCGGGTTGGATTCCAGGGGGCGGGGGGCGGGGAGAGCGGGGGCGGAAGGCGGTCGCCGCGCAGCCTTGGCGGATCCTTCCCCGCGCACCCCGGACCGCACAGTAATTAGTGACACACTCATTAGTTTCCCCAGAGGACAACTCCGCTGCGCACCGCCGCCCCGCCCCCGTCCCCGCCCCCGCCCCCGCCGCCGCCTTATCGCATCGGAGCCCCATTGTTTCTGCAGACTCAGCTCGACACTTCCCGCCCCCGTCGCTTTGCGGTCGCCGCCGCCGCCGCCGCCGCCGCGGTCCCGTCCCCTCCCACGCCTCGCGCACATTGGGACCGGATGGCGAAACCCAGGTCAAAACCCAACATGAATTCAAATTCAACTACCAATTCTATTAAAACTACTTCCATAAGGTAGGGAATTGATTATTTGTGGTTTCCGAGCGCGTGACCTACTGTCTTCCTTAGTCCTGACGGTGCCGTAAGCACTTCCCGGAGGGCGATGGTGGTACGTGAGCTCCGCCGCGAGTATATTCGATCCAGCGCTGACCTAAACGTCGGCATGCACAGTTTCCCTCTTATTATATCTCCCAATGCGAGACACGCTCTTGATGGTCCCCAGACTTTGGTGGATGAAGAGATGTGCATTTATGCGTCTGTGTGTGTCGAACGGGAGAGGAGGGGATAAGGATGAGTTTGGGAATATCCCGCGCGCTCCGTGATCCGTACGTTAAAGTACTGCTCTGGCATTCGCCTGAAAAAGTGATCGGCGACTCGAATACAAAGGTAATAGTTTGAAGTTAGTAGTAGTTAGTATTGCGGTATTTGAGTAGGTTTCGAAACGTTGTACTTATATGTATATATATAAATTTGACATATTAGGAGTAAGGTTTCATTTCCTTCTTATCCATATCATTTTTCACTCTAGACTACGCTATTTTATGCGTTCAGAATTGGCTAATGTAACTAAAGTTTATTTTTTCTACATGGTTTAATTTTTCTATTTTTTTCTCATTTACGCCCTATTAATTTAACTATCACCGGTAGCGGCGAGGCAAGTGTTTAGGCAAAGAAAAGTGTAAAGCAAGTGATGAGGAAGTCGCGGGTTCGAATATTGGGGCGGGCGTGCTTGAAATGTTGAACATCATCGGTGTGTTTGTCGGGCCTCCCGGAATCGAGTTCGTAGGCTGACTGCTTTGATCTGTGATTTCCGTGGTTTGCTGATCCCTTCCAGGGGGGCGGAGCAGCCCCTTCACCGTGAGCGTCGGTCGTCACGTCGTTACGGCCGCGCACTGGGCGCATCCCTCATCCTCGTAACCCTTTCATTCCCAGAATGTTGGACGAGAGAGGCCTTAGATCTTTGATGCCGGTGAATGAGCTGATAAGTAAAAAAACTAACTTTACAAGGGCGCAAAAAACTTTAAACTAATGCTATTAATAAGGAATTAATGATATTCAAACAAAACCTACAAAAAATAGGTTAGTTTGAATATCACCTTCGTTTGAATATCATTAATCCCTGATTTAACTCATTTAAACGTTGTTTTTTTCTTTCCTGTAACATTAAGTGTTTATGACTTATCAGCTTATTCACCGGGATCAAAAAAATAAGCGGCTGGGTGTCATTTCTATGATGTAGTCTCTTATGGGGTAATGTTTATTTATTTCTTTATGTGTAGTTTAGGAAAAGGTAGCTCAGTGCATCAACGGATGCCACTGCAGTGCTTCTGACCGGAGAACCTAGGTTCGGGTCCCGACCGTGGTAGGATTTTTGATGTTGGCTAGATAGGTACGCGAATTCTGGCGCAGTCAGGAGAAGAATTATGGCGGCCGGTTGCTCTAATCAGTACTTCTCCGTGGTTTCTTAGATCAATACCAGGCGAATGCCGGATCAGTACCTTAACAAACGGACCATGGGCCACGCACAATCTCTCCTTCCCATTTCTTGTCCTATCCTTTCCCTTACTTACACACATTTACATTTAAGTGCATTACGCTACCACATATGCCGGGAGACCGGTTGGCAGCTTAGAGCTTATCCCTGCAGGGGCGGTGCCCCGCTGGTGGGAGATACCTGTTTAGGAAAATGCCCGCTAGCCGACGGTAGGTCAGCGCCGGATCTGACCATGTAGCGGAGGAACCGCAATAAAACATGCACTAAAAACTGAAACTAAGGAACTGCTGTCCTGACCAGTTGACCCGCTCGGAATCAGTAATCCACCAACCAACTGTTTCTTTTTAATATGAAAAAGAGTTAAAACTGAATGGGACGTGTAGGGAGAAGTACAATTTCTGCAGGATTCCTTTGGCTTCGGAATGCCTATTACCGCTTTTTAATTGTAGTAAGTTGAATTATGAATACAACTAGAAATGAGAGTTTTATAACAACATTTAAAACAAGAAATATTCACTCCTGTGTTATGGAAATTATTTTCATTGACAAATGATTTTTAGATTTTGCTGAGCGCCCAGCAGATACGAATCACATCTTTTATGAATCCACAAGAGATATATAGAGTCGGCTTTATACATTCACAACAGATGAGCACATTTCCCAAACTTAGTGTTAAGGTATATCTCTATTTGTTTGGAAAAGGCGTTTCTTATGTCTAACTTTGTACCGGGAGCGATAGCTGAGTGCATCAAATGATGTCACTGCAGCGCCTCTGACCGGGAGGTACTAGGTTCGAGTCCTGACGGCGGCTGGATTTTCGACACTAGCTTTTCAGCGAGGTCGAATTCCGTCGCTGACTGGAGGAGAATTCTAGCGGACGGCTCTTCTGATCGGTAGTTTTCCGTGGTTTCTCCGATCAACACCAGGCGAATGCCAGAGCAGTACCCTACCAAACGGGCCCCGGGCCGCGCGCGATCTGTCCTTCCTCTTCCTTGTCCTATCCTCACCCCTTACACACACACTTACACTAACATGCACTACATTATCACATATTCCGGGAGACCGGTCGGAAGCTTAGCTAGGCCGGTTCCCCGCTGGTGGGAGAGTCCTGGTTAGGGGGAAACCCCACTAGCCGACGGTAGGTCGGTGCCGGATCTCGCCATCCAGCTGGGGAAGATCACCGCCATCTACCGAGAAAAAAACATGCACTTCACTAACGAAACTATTGACCAAAGCAGTTGACGTGCCCGGAAACACGAAAAAATCAATCAATCAATCAATCTAACTTTGTGGAAGACGACTGTCGGCCCACCCTGGCGAGTACCTCCGCTCCGCAATATCGCGCTACATAATGTAGGGCGTCTACATGAGTGCCCGATCCTCAGACCGAGGTATTTCTTTCCATGACAGCTCTTGGCAGTGGAGTAAAGACACCATGGGAGTCACGCCTCCCTTCCCCAAGCCAAATTTGAAGTAATTTAATTCAATTTAGATAGATAGATAGAAATTTATTCTACAATTGGGCAAAGATGCCCGGTGGCAGAATGCAAAATTACAATTACAAATAAAATAATATATAAAAAATAAATATAAACAAACAAATTGACTCTGTCATTTCATATATATGCAGATGGCATTTACATTCCTATACTAAACATTAAAATGCATATACACTAACATATAAATGAATAAACTTACATATTACACAAATATACATACATACAAACATATACGCGTATATACATAGAGAGACGAAGGAACCCTCACCTACACACCAATCAGAACTTATTCAGTCATATTCATAAGAAATGAAATCACTTCACTTCACTTCACTTCACTGCACTGCATATAACTTTATCTAAATATTAATTGTTCAATACTTTTTCTGTAGACTACGCATAATCGCACCTTATATTTAAACTATATAATTATCTTGAATAGATCTCGTCACATCCAAAGAAATATTCCGATGATGAATATTTTCCTACATTTATTTTATTTGAAGCTCACGATTGAAAAAGATGTTTCAAACACATTTATGAAAGTTCCGCAGTTAATTCCCCCCCCTGGAAATACTTTCTGAATCAATCCCTTGGCCGATGATCCCTACTAGGTGCTTGAACCTTTTACGGGAGATAGGGAGCCAGTTCCCTGAATAGCATCATTTCATGTAAACGTAACTTCATTATGAATTCATAATAAATGTCACTTGATTATCTGTGCTCGTGTTCTAGAATTCAGTGGGGTAATATAGTTATTCAAATTATAGTTCTCCATGTTGTCGTGACAAATCCTTGACGAAGGACATGATGGATTAGAGGCCAAATTCATTGCTGATTTACCCTTGAAAATAGATTTTATTACATCGGAGCGCATGCTTTTGTTAACAATCCTGCAGAAAACACTAATTTTTTTCTGTACTGAAAATTCAATTAGTATATGGCTTTGGAATGGGATCACAGAAATTTGAAAACGTGCACTGAATTCACATCGTCCCATAGCACGTCACACACAGTTTTTAACTGTTTTTGAAGTAAAATAAATAAATAAACGTGTTTGGTTCACGTTTCCACTATTTTGGCCCACCGTTTCGCCGCAGCCGCCAGCTCCTCCCACGCCTCAGCACTGCTCTGGTTCCGCCTGTGTGGGACCGCCGTCTCGGCGTGTGTCACCGCCTCTCGAGAGACTCATTTATTTATTTTTTCAATTCATGTTTATTTATGTATCAAGGTCGAAAATTAAAATAGGTTTTTTAGAAGAGTACTATCCGAGTTCCATAACTTTAATTTTTTGTCGAGGCGTATCCTTTGTATACACAAATTTTTTCTACTGCTTATATTAATGAAAAAATAAAAATATCAGTGACTAAAAAATATATTATTGGGGAAGCAGTTGTGATGGTTGGTATTATTGTTGCTGATACGTACTTCGAGTTTTCCATGTAAAATTACTGCATACAATTTTGAAAGTTCATCGACATTAAGGATATCGGTAGTGTTAGATTAAGTTGAAGAATTAAAAGAAAACGTTATTGTATTAATTGTTGTGAAGAAATACGTACTACACTTAAATAGTTTCTTATGAACTGGATTGGAAAACTTTGAGTTGAAAAAGTAAAACGCCTTTTGCTTCACAGACATTAATTTGGCCAAAATAGGTCCCTGAATATTTACAGCCCCAAGCCGAAAAGATTTGGTATGAAGACAATAGTTACTTGGTAAAATAAACACTAATCACGTTTTGTTTATTTGGTATTTATACGCGCTAAATCTCAAATCAGCGAGTTTCAAGCTTAACGGGATGTTGCGATATTATCTATTTTGTATGAATGATTAATCGATGTCCAATAATTACTTGCAAATTGAATACATTCTAGAAATTTATTTTTGCAAGGACTATGTCTCCTTATTTTCGTCCAGCGTCACGTAGGTATCTGGCATACTTTTGAGTTCCGTATTGGACAACCAAAAATGTCTGGACTCTCATCCCAAGTACGTCATTCACTTTCCTTTCTTTCCTCCGCCTGTTTATTTTCTTTTCTTCTCCTCCTCCTCGCCCTGGCACCGCGTTCACTCTGTCAACCGAAGGTCTTCCACATATTTATTTATCTACCTATCAAAAGGAGCACAAGCAGCTTCCAATTACATGCTGCACAATAGAAACCCGAAAAATAAATCGCAAACAATAAGAGCACGTTTCAAATAAATAGTTAATTATGAGAAAACGTTCACCCGACAGAGAGGGCCGGAGAAGCGCGGCATTGGGAACAGAATGAGAAGGAGGGTGAGGAGGAGGAGGAGGGGGAAGAGAAGATGGGAAGAGAAGGTGGGATGAGGAGGCGAATATCGGTTTTAAACGAAAATGAAAGATGACAGAAATGCAAGGGGACAGTCTTCGAAGATATTGACTGCAGACAGCAGATGTAATTTAATACAGTTCGTATTGATTAACTTTCATAGAAGTACTAAATATTTGCAGATGCACCAGAATAGGTGATTTCGGTTGCATTTTTGTAGAATTAAATTTAATTTGGGATTTATATTATTAGAATATATTTTGTAGAATGCAAAATTATATAAAGACACAACTGGCACTTTGTAAAATAGACAAGATAAATGATACAAAATTAGAAGTTATAAAAGCAGCAACCCAATATCAAAAGTTTAAAACAAAGTGTATATAAAAATTATTGTAAGTTTTCATTTCATTATATTTAAGCAATAGACAATCTACTCAAGCATTTCTTTGATCAATTCACTCTCAACATGAATTAAAACAAAGGAGCAAACAGAAAATTCATGCTCATACAGAAAACATACAAAAAACAAAATTAATTTCGCTATCTTCTTATGAGTTTCTGTTTTTTCTTCTTTGGTTTCCTGGTATTCCTTGCATCCACAATGCCCCTACTTTCGAAACTATAGTATTTTGACAGTGAACAAACGTGGTCTCATTTAAGAGGAATTCAACATTAGTAATCCGACTCTCGCGCTATTTACGAAAGATGACAATAGTGGACGCTGCTTTGGGAGACTATAGAGTACAATTTTCTTCAATAGTAACATCTCCTATAGATTAGGTGGGTATATAATTCACAAATTTGCTTTTTTAATATGTTGAAACTTCATTGTGAAAGTAAACTTTATTTTTTATCTGAAGTTCTCCGTTTGGGAATATATTGTGAAACGTTCTGCTATTTTTCATGCCAATTAAAGACTTAGATACATATAATACAATACATACATACACGTTCTTTTACTAGCTTTGACAATAAATTTGTAAGAAACTTTGATATGTTGCGAAGATTATCATGATGTTAACATAATGATCATTAACAAGCATTAACAATCTTTAACATAATGATCATTAACATCATCATCATCATAGCAATATTGACAGAGACGCTTTCACTCCAGCAAGTGGCGTGCGCAGCGGCAAAATTTAGAACTACTGCGGGCGGACTTTACTCACAAAATTAAATCGGTAGATCTACTCGTCAAAACGTCCTAATAACATAGAAAAACAGTTTTTAAATGTATGTGAATGGACTTTATCAATACCATTTTATATTTCGCTTTGGTAAAAATGTCCACCAAAAAGGATCCAACAAGGTGTATATTGATGGTGGATAATAAAATAATGCAACAAGTCATGAAAACCACATATTTAGGAATGGAAATTTCAAGCATGAGATACACTTATAATGAAGTTTTACAACAATTAATCAAAGGAGCTACATTATTGGGATATCTAAAAGATGTATCCTGGAGAAATAAGTATCTTAGTACTGAAAGTAAAGTAAAAATATACAAAACCATAGTAAAAATTGTTATGCCTAATAGAGAAGAGGCTCAGGCCGATACCAGAAGAACAAAAACTCTACCAAAAACTTCAGAAATGCGTACTTTAAGAGCAATAATAAGAAAAATTAAATAGGATAAAATAAATAATCAAGATATAAGGAATGAGTGCGGCATGGCGGACATAATTAAATTCATAAGAACAAGAAGAAAACGCTGGGATGGATATGTTTCCAAGGCAGATAAGCTGATCAAAACAGCAAGAAATTCAAGACCCTTAGGTAAGCGGAATCCAGGAAGACCAAACAAAATTTTATACGTAGATTTTAAAAGTCATATTATATATTAATACATTCATGCCACTTAAAATTTTTATATTCAACATTAAAAACAGTTCATTTGGAGAAACTCTAAAAACTTTGAATAGTTGCTATCATTATTATGTAAATAGGAAATATATAAAAAACTATATAGATTAGCCGCACAACAAAAACAGAGCAAACACATACGTGAAGTTAAAACGTCAGAGGAAGACCTTTGTTTATTATAATAATATTCCAGAAATATAATCTGACCCGATCTGAAATTTCAATTTCCCCCCGTTAAATTACTTTGTGCATACATGCAAGAACACATATCATGGGTCACCGGAAATAACATCTGTAGATCAGAACGAATAGCAGTTCCAGACCTATGTTTGTGCAGCATTTCAATTACAGTTGAATGATATACGAGGCTGCTACTTCGCAGCGTAACGATACACGGAATGATACTGTAGCAAAACTCATGAGTTTATTTATGTTCTTCAAATATAGAAAAGCTTTGTCGCCATGTAGTAGGTAGTAATGTCCATACCATGTTACTTTTTCTCTTGTAGAAATGACATACCAAGAAAGTGTGTCTCTGGGTTAAGTACTACTAATTACACTGCAGTTCAGTATATTTAAGACTTTTTGTACTGAGAACATCTTGTATTCTTTACTAGAGTATTTATTATTCATTTTCACGCGTATCAAGCGATTTGGCGACCCGGAGATTAGCGACGATCATGGTCGCTTTTCATCTGCAAGTTCTGGTAATCAAAACACCGTTGATCCATATGGATTGTGTAGTGGGCGATGTGTATTTGTGGTAGGTTTTCTCGTGGTCCGGTTTTCCCAGCTTCTCATTCCCTCATCTACTCCATTGTCAATCGCATTGGGATAGAGGCTGTGAAAATACACTCATTGGGACATTTTTCTGCAATTCATGTAACCAATCAATCAATCAAACAATAGTTTTACCTTTAAATACAGGAATGAGTTTAAAATATGTAAAATACCGATAGGAAATTGAATTAACTATTGTTTTAGCTACTTAAGCACCAATCCAAATGAGTTTGAATTTGAACGAGCTGAAAAACATTGTTTGAAATGTTTATCAGAGTCCAAATTGTTTTTCTCATTTTCAGATAATACAGTCCCTACAGATGTTTTCCTGGATTTCCAGCTGGAGACCAAATTCACCATTTCAAATTTGACGTCAATTTTTTTTATCTACTTCGCTTTTGAAGGAACGCTCACGACCTATTTGCAGGTCTCTATTGAAGTCTCTCTTGAAGTTCTCGCAATCTAATATATATTGTTCTTTGTTTCAATTTTAAATTCCTTGACGAAAATTGGAATATTTCTGCATTCATTGTTTTGTTTTCGTGTTGAAAATAATTACTTCATGTATCTTCTTTTTGTAAGTTGAATAACTTTGTGAATTTCTTTTTAGAATTTTATAATAATCACTGAATAACTGTTTTCTTAGATTTTATTTTATTTTATCCAGCCAGCAGCCGGTTATCTATTACGTCCCGATGGAGAGCCGATGGTAATCGACAACACACAAGACACCAACACACTTGCAGGCTGCTCTGATCAGGGGTCAACAGAACTCGATGCCCTCCGCTGAAATATATACACGAGAGGCAAGGGACAAACAACCATACTCAAGGCGGGACTCGAACCCGCAACCCTTCGGAGCGAAGTGCATACACGCTCTTAGCCACTTCGATCATCCACATCGGTGTTATATTCTTGTTATATTCCTAAAATATGAAGTAGGATTTCAAATCACTGATTTGAAGTGTGAAAAACAGGGCAGGTGGGAAATAAGCTATCTGTGTGAAAACATTTTCAGTACGTATGTGTTAAAGATAAAACGTACGTACGTACGTAAATTTCAGTATGTAGTACGTGTTAAAAATGTCTCTCAACAATGATATTTAATAGGCCTGCATGGATATTCAAACATCAATAAGTATCACCATGCTATTTCTATTGTCACAGTGTACTGAATTCGTTATGTTTTAGATTATACAATAAAGGAGATAAGGAAAGAAGATAATGAATTTTTTTCTGGTTGTGCATAGATAGATGATACAAACATGCTTTTTTTACAATTTTCTGCCCGAGACGAGGCATATTACTTTAAATGGTACTTAAATACTACTTAATTTAAATTATGCTGATGTTTTGCGTAAGTGTTACGCTGCTATTTACACAGAGAAATTCATGTTTCATCCATTAACTAGTTAAAAATAAGCCGATTTAAATATAAAAATGTGTGTATAGTGATGTGAATTTTATTGTACAATTGATAGATAGAAATGATCTATTGTTGTTCGAAGAGCAATTTTGTCTATGGAGTTCATCCACCACGCAAAAAATAATACTTATGTAATATATTGAAATGTATTTGATAACATTACTGACGATCATACTAGTTTTTTTTCTCCCTTTTATGAATTGGTCTCACTGTTTAGTAGTCACATACATCGATATCTTTTTGAATGCATGACGTGTCCTTAGTCATAGATTTCTTGTTAGATCGACTTTCTTTAGAGGAATTCAGCAATTCCACCTCGATTTTAACAATCCTCTCACTCAGTGCCATCAGCCCTGCTCGGAATCTCAACACACGCCTTCAATGAGACTGATGCTCACAGATAAATTCTCAAGTAACAAAAACGGCAAAAGCACTAATGATAATCCTCGAAGCCAGCCCAGCCAAGCACCGTGTACCTTTATTAAAACACGCTAGCCCAACTACGAAACGATTCGCGCATTCTCCCTGCGAAATTGTTTATGTCCCGGTACAACATTCTATTCAAAAGTGGTATGCGTGTAAACATCAGAGTGACAGACACTTCGTGCTAAAGATCACTTTACGCGCGCTTTCACGCGGACAGACACGGGTCTCGGTGGAATTGCTCGTGCCGCTCTGGACGTGTAGTAAGTATGTACAGCACGACGAAATGGGTGTGGCGAGGCGTGGCGGAGCGTGGCGTGGGGCGGTGTGGGCGATCCCGCGAAGTGCGCGAGCCACACCGAGGCACGGGCTTAGGAGTGGCGCAACCGGACTCCGCATCGGTGTCCAGCGACAGGTTGTGTGTGGCTGACGGAGCAACTGTGCACACATAGCACGGTAGCCCCACGCCGGCGACAGTGCCGACTGCGGAATTCCCCATACGGAAATCCGGGAATTTCCCGGCTGGAATTGAAAACTGTAGACGGGCAGTTTATATGCTGGTGCTTTAAATTCTTCGCGTTATTTTACGAGCTATTACATGTTATTGCGTCTCTTAAGTATGATGAAATGTGCAGGCGAAATGTTAACATGTTGAAGAAGGATGTAATCAATTAAACGAGATGTAAAACACACATTGATGTTAATTGTTTTTCCCAGAATGTATATATAAAGACGTTGTGATATAGTATTGCTAATAACTTGTCTATATTTCAACATGCAAATTGGGTTAAGTTCCAGTAACTGAAATGATTTCCTTTTTTAATTTAAAATTGCTATCGATTTTTTTCAGGTTTGATGACTTCTGGACATGCACTTTTTACTGTGAGACCGAATCATTTATGTAGTGTTTAATAATGAATATCGAATTTTATAGCATAAAATATTAACGTCAGTAGAAATAGAAATTAATAAGAATCAAGGGAATGAATCTACTCTCTGGAAGCCAAAAGGGACAATATTCGAACAATATTGGTTCTATGAATCAATAGGAATTTACGATTCATGCACTATTCTTTTTAATTCTTCACTACATGCATAAAAGCTAAAATAGAGTACTATAGCACAAGTTTTTTGTTTAACCTATGTTTTTGTACTGACAGAATTTGATTTAAGTAAAATAAAAATAATGAATTTATTATCACATTATATATGAATGTTTATAAAATAAGACAAATATTACTTTTCATGGTGTTAAATCAAAGGATGTTCTATGCGCTGAAACCCCCAGTCGATGATGCAGTTTATTTTATTGTAAAATCGTTGGTCAGGAATTCTTCTCTGTATAAAATAGATATGTGAATATTTTCTTATCCAATATTGCAATTCTATTGTCATGCTCTGGCGATATTACATGTATGTTGGGGGCGCCATATAGACCCGAAGTGCTACTAGTATTATCTCAGAGATTGTTGGGGTGTCGAATATTCCTGACAATTCTTGACAAAATATGATCTCTCTGGTGAGAAAATAATTTTTCGCCTCATATAACGTGAGAAAAAACGTTTTTTGGTCGTAGGATTAAAATCTCAACCCAACTTTATGCTAAGGCACAATGGTTACTTTTACCATAATAGGGCAGAAAATAGGGTGTGATGAAAATAAATGTTGGAAAACGGGAAATAAATTTTGATCATTTCACTTGAAGTCAAAGTAAATTACCCTAAGTTTGCACCCTTTTAGAGATTTAAGCGAAAAAGTGAAAAGAAAAAAAACTTCAGCAACCTATCGAACTTCACAACTGACAAGGAGCCGTTCAAACCTAGAACACTTACTTGGTGTCAAATGAAGAGAGCAAAATGATCTCCCTCTTTCCAACAAATATTTCTTCCAATGGTTTATTTATTTTTATTTATTTATTTTTTTACTTAACGTCAAAAAAACAGTTAAAAACTGCGTATGACGTGCTATGGGGAAAAGTGAATTGTGTGCACATTTTCAAAATTCTGTGATCCCTACACTAAGTCATATACTAGTTAAATTTTGAGTTTTGAAAGGGACAAAAAAAAAAAACAAAAAAACTCTCATTTAATAAAATCTATTTTCAAGGATAAATAAGCAATAAATTTTGAATTTTGAAAGGGAGAAAAAAAAACAAAAAAACTCCCATGTAATAAAATCTATTTTGAAGGATAAATAAGCAATAAATTTTGGCTCTTATTACTTCCTGCCGCGACAACATGGAAACGATAATTTGAATAATTGTATTTCACACCGAATTCTAGAAGACGTGCACAGAAAATGAAGTTACATTTACGTCCAGAAGCAAAACAAGGGGCCATCTCAGCATTTGCTCAATGGATCAGGGAAACTGGACGAAAAACTTGATCGAGATGGGGGTCATTGACCCGGAAGCTGTGTTACAATAGTTGTTACAGGTTGTTTATACTCATTTATACAGTCCGAATGGTAATTAATGCATTATGTATCATTGTTAAAATTAATGTTACTTTTCTTGTGATGCTCAGTATAGTCTCTATATGTATAGAAACAGTTATGCAGCAGAAACGATTCCACTTGGGATTTAAACTTTTCTATTGAATTTAATCGTTTAATGTCATCTGGCAAAGTGTTGTAAAATAATGTACATGTATTGTATGTGAATTTTTTGTAATGAGCTGTTGATACTGTCACCTGATGAATATGATTTCTACGTCGAGTGTTATAGTAATAGACTTCGGCATTTTCTGAAAAAATATTCCCGCCCTTGAGCAAGTCATTTTTTACAAAACCCACTGATTCGTAAATAAAAAGACACGGTAATGGTAGAATTCCTAGATTAATGAAGAGAGGCTTACATGAATCACGTGGGTGGGATTTGGTTATTATTCGTACAATTCGTTTTTTGTAATCTAAAAGTCTGGGAGCTATAAGATGTATTTCCCCAGAATATTATGCCATATCTCAGGCGGGAATGAACATTCGCGAAGTATACACAACGAGCAGTATGAAGGCTGACTGAATTTGCAAGAATTCGGAACGCGTAGCATAATGAACTTAATTTTGTGTTCAATTCATTTAAATGGACGTTCCATTTAAGGTTTGACTGAATTGAGAGACCTAAAAATTTTGTTGCCTTAATATCAGTCAATGGTACACCGTTCATTTTCAATGGAGCACAGAATTGTTTATTTGAAATGGAAAACTGCATTAAAACTGTTTTCTTTTCGTTTACTATTAATTTGTTATTTCGGAACCAATTTGAAACATCTGATATTGTACTATTTACGGTTTCTTTATTGCAAAGGATGTTCGTATCATCCGCAAAGAGAACCGTTGTTCCGTTTCGAATCGTCGAGGGCATATCGTTTACGTAAAGTAGGAACAGAATAGGGCCTAAAATCGATCCTTGAGGAACTCCACATGCAATGGGCAGAGTCGGAAAGGTGCGTACGTAATGTTCCATCATTCCAGTAAGGTATTTCAACTTTTTGAGATCGTTGTTTAAGGTACGAACATAACCAATCTAGAGCAATACCACGGATTCCATAGGAAGGTAATTTTGAAAGTAAAATGTCATGATCAATGATGTCAAAAGCTTTTGAGAGATCTAAAAATAATCCAATAGGTGCCTCGTTTTGATCTAATGATGAGGCGACATCTTTAAGAAAAGAAAATATAGCTATTTCCGTTGATTTTGATTTTCTAAATCCATGTTGGCAATCTGAAAGCGCGTCGTGTTTACTGAGAAACGTTTCCATTCGTACGTAAAAAAGTCTCTCTAATATTTTTGAAAAAACTGATAGAAGAGAAATGGGCCGATAATTTTGAATTTCATTTTTGTTGCCTTTTTTGAAAAGCGGCTTAATTTTAGCTGTTTTGAAATTATCTGGAAACGTTCCAGTGCATAAAGATGCATTAAATATGTGAGTTAACGGGTGTATAATGGCATACGCACAAGTCTTTAACAAAGAATCTGGGAATTCATCTAAACCGGACGAATATTTATTTTTTAGTTTACCGAGTTTGGTTTAGTTATGGTTCCCGCAGATCGTAATTTTACAGGCATAAAAAGGTAAGAGTTTCTTGATAGTTAACAACACAGTTAAACAATAATCAAGAAAAGGTGTACAACTGTGACTTTGAATCTAAAACACAAATAAAAATCATCAGATTAGTTATCATAGGCAGGATAATCATCATATTATTAATTTTCTTCTTGTAAGTTAAAGATGTTTCAAAAAGATAATATTTTCTGTCCATTCTTTTTGAAAACAACTTTTCCTTGAGCATATTATCCAACAGCATTCTTTTTCTAGTATCTTCTGGTCTTGAAATTTACCGGTTTTTGTGGTTTCCTGGAATGTATTTCGGACAGATGCAGTGCCTTAATCAACGGGTCACGGACCGTGCAAGATTCATTCTTCCCTATCTCGTTCTCACTACCATTCTTAGAGCCAGACGATGCGATGGATTAATCCTCCATCCCCCGTTTCGTCCCCCTCCGCCAATTATCTACACATCTCCGTCGGAGGTCCTTGATATTTAATGATAAACAGCAAGTTCTCTGTTGCACAAAAAAGATTTATGTTAAGTTGTGAGCAATTCTGCCTGAGGTGGAACAGGGTACGAACTAATGTCACTATACTGCATCTGACGGAGTGATCCTGTGGTTCGAGTCCCGACTGTGGCAAGGTTTTTGACAATAGCTAACACTAGCTTCTCTGATCAGTATCAGGCGAACACCAGTGCACTACTCTACCAAATGGGCCAAGGACGGCGCGCGATCTTTGTTCTTCTTTGTTCTATCCTCACCCCTTCCATGCGTTACACTCTCATACGTCGGGAGCTTAAAGGGAAGGAAGGCTAATTGGAAATGCTAAAAAAACCGGCAGGCCAAAATGTAGGTCGGTTAATAAAAATTTGGAAGATTATTGATTGTTTATTGATTGATTGTTAGTGATTCCGGGCGCGTGAACTTCTGAGGTTATTAGTCCCGTAAGTGTAGTGCATGTTGTTTCATCGAAAGGTGGAGGTGATCTTTCCCCAATGGATGGCATCAGATCCGTCGCCGATCTACCGTCGACTAGCGGGATTTGCCTCTACCAGGTATCTCCCACCGACGGGCACCGCCCAAGCCGGGACAAGTTCTAAGTTCCCGACCGGTCTACCGGCATGTGCGGTACTGCAGTGCATATTAGTGTAAGTGTGTGTGTAAAGGGTGAGGATAGAACAAGGCAGAGGAAGGAAAGATCGCGCGCTGTACGTGGTCCGTTTGTTAGGGTACTGATCAGGCATTCACCTGGTGTTGATCGGAGAAACCACGGAAAACTACCGATCAGAGCAGCCGACCGCTAGAATTCTCCTCCAGTCAGCGACTGCATTTGACCTGACTGAAAAGCTAGTGTGAAAATACTGTCTCCGTCGAAACTCGAACCTAGGACCTCCCGGTCTGAGGCACTGCAATGGCATCATTTGATGCACTGAGCCACCGCTCCCGGTGTGTGTGTGTGTGTGTATGTGTGTGAAGGTCGGTGCGTGTGTGTGTGTGTATGTCGGAACTCTTTATCGAGTGGAGGAAGAACACCGTCATTCCCCGCTATCAAACCTGCACTATACGTACGGGATGGCCATAGCATCGCCTGGTACGGGATGGCCATAGCCGTTGACCTGCGCGAAAACACGAAATAATCAATCAATCGTGAGTGATAATCTATCATTACGAAATCGTAAGTGTGTTTTCGCCAACAAAGATGAAGTGCGCTAAAGAGGCAAATTTTGAAATAAACATTGTCAGATCCTGTCTGCTCGGCGCTAAGAGGAATTCGTCTCTGTAAGTTTTATGTCTTCCCGAAAGACTTTGGGGAAACGACAGTGCCGCTCGTAGCACTGTGACACTGAGTTTTAAAATTACCTCCACAATAGCTTGGCTCGGCAACTGGGTGTAACGCGTTGGACCTTTTGCGTACATTATCGTAGGGCAACTAAATTCCAGCGTGGTTATGTGCGCAATACATTTTTCGTAAGGAAGTTTTTCATGAGCATTTGGCTCTTCGTATTGTCAGTCTAATTTTTCTTTGATATTTAAAAACGATGGCAATTTCCAAATTTCTTTTCTGCAAAAATGACATCATCGTGAGTAACAAAAGTCTGTCTCGTGAGTCCGAAAGCAATCACTACTGTATGTCACTTGGTGAGAAAAACAAAGTAAGGTAATATACATTTAACTTCAATTGTGTACAAAACGATGAAAGAGATTTACAAAGAAAATAAAAATATAAACAGTAATTATAGGTAAATTGATATAAAAATAAGAATTTAAAATTACACTCGACAGGACTACAACGTATTACATTAATACACAGTACTGCATTTCACCGTATTCTTCTCCAGTGCATTGCACAATGCAATTTAAGATTTAACTAACCACAAACTTCTTAACTTACCTCATATTTTATTTTTAATATAATACTAACTTAGTTCTAAAACTAGGGACTCAACAAGTAAAGGATTCGGATTGCTTCAGGGAAGATGTTTCAATCTTTTATTGACGACCAAAAATATGTCCACAGCTCCTTTCCGAAGTAAATGAATATGGCCTCTTCTTCCGAAATAAAAGGCTTATCTAGTCTATTATACTAATTTCTAATCCGCATAAATATTGAAAGAAAACTATGTAGTCATCGGTCATCTTAGTGGTGTCAATGCTTTCGTTGGCAACGCAGAGAAAAACGAAAGAAATATAATAGTTTCGATTTTGACTAAAAAATGCAAACATTTGGTTGTGTTATTCCACCTTTCCTCATATTGCGCACACCAACTGAATTTTCATACTCACATCTTACGAACCAGATGATGTGTGAAAGAAAGGCTCCAAGAAAGAGACAGTCTGCCATTAAATGATTGATATTCTCGTGATGCGTAATTATTTTTTTAAAATCTTGGTATGTAAAGAAGTGTTGAATTGGGTATCCACATAGTGTATTAAACTATGTTATTGGAGTATTTGTGAAGAGTGTTTTGTTAAAATTATTTATTTATTCTATTGTTATACGAGAGTATTTTATTTATTTATTTTTTGTTCTTGAGCAGTGAGCGTGCTACCTATGAAATTTTGTTGATTTTTTTGTGTGATGTTGTTGACTTTGTGTGATTTTGTGCAGCAACATTTTTCCTCCTTGTAAATCACCGGTATATTTAATATTTCCGACCAAGCCCGTTGACCTAAGTATTCATAGCGCAATGACTAGCTATCATTCTTGTCTTTGAGTGGTTCCCATGGTTTTCTAGATGCGTTTTGTTCCTCTCCAAACAATTGGCAGCTTATTTCGAATTCTTTCTAGGATTAGTTTCTAAGGAAGTCTTTGTAAATAAGAGAAAAAATTCATTGGGATGCCCGTCATCTCTGCGTCACTGCTAACATAACGAAATCTCACGAGAGTTTCGAAGGATCAAAACCCACATGATGTTCCCCTGGCAGCCTGTAACTGTTTGGTCACAATTAGTACTAGTGGCTTGTGGCCTACTAGTGACCTGCAAACGCAAAAATGCTGCCCATCAAAGCCACGCAAGATACTTTTCAAAACGTAGCAGAAACACTACTCAAGAACAACAAATAAAATTCTATCACATAACACTTCAATAAAATATTCATGAGAAAATCTTCATGAAGTCTGCAATAACGTAGATATGTGAACATTTTTTACCGCGTTTCATGGAAATCTAACGAAACCATACACACCAATCACATGGCCCGAGGCTGCATAGTTTTCTGGCAATTTAATAATAATAATATATATTTTTTCTTTTTTGCTATATTTTCTTTTCTTAAAGATGTCGCCTCATCATTAGATCAAAACGAGGCACCTATTGGATTATTTTTAGATCTTTTAAAAGCTTTTGACATCATTGATCATGACATTTTACTTTCAAAATTACCTTCATATGGAATCCGTGGTATTGCTCTAGATTGGTTATGTTCGTACCTTAAACAACGATCTCAGAAAGTTGAAATACCTTACTGGAACGATGGAACTTTACGTACGCACCTTTCCGACTCTTTGCCCGTTGCATGTGGAGTTCCTCAAGGATCGATTTTAGGCCCTATTCTGTTCCTACTTTACGTAAACGATATGCCCTCGACGATTTGAAACGGAAGAACGGTTCTCTTTGCGGATGATACGAACATCCTTTGCAATAAAGAAACCGTAAATAGTACAATATCAGATGTTTCAAATTGGTTCCAAAATAACAAATTAATAGTAAACGAAAAGAAAACGGTTTTAATGCAGTTTTCCATTTCAAATAAACAATTCTGTGCACCATTGAAAATGAACAGTGTACCATTGACTGATGTTAAGGCAACAAAATTTTAGGTCTCTCAATTCAGTCAAACCTTAAATGGAACGTCCATTTAAATGAATTGAACACAAAATTAAGTTCATTATGCTACGCGTTCAGAATTCTTGCAAATTCAGTCAGCCTTCATACTGCTCGTTGTGTATACTTCGCGAATGTTCATTCCCGCCTGAGATATGGCATAATATTCTGGGGAAATACATCTTATAGCTCCCAGACTTTTAGATTACAAAAACCAATTGTACGAATAATAACCAAATCCCACCCACGTGATTCATGTAAGCCTCTCTTCATTAATCTAGGAATTCTTCCATTACCGTGTCTTATTATTTACGAATCAGTGGTTTTGGTAAAAAATGACTTGCTCAAGGGCGGGAATATTTTTTCAGAAAATGCCGAAGTCTATTACTATAACACTCGACGTAGAAATCATATTCATCAGGTGACAGTATCAACAGCTCATTACAAAAAATTCACATACAATACCTGTACATTATTTTACAACACTTTGCCAGCTGACATTAAACGATTAAATTCAATAGAAAAGTTTAAATCCCGAGTGAAATCGTTTCTGCTGCATAACTGTTGCTATACAATTAGAGACTATACTTAGCATCACAAGAAAAGTAACATTAATTTTAACAATGATACATAATGCTTTAATTACCATTTGGACTGTATAAATGAGTATAAACAACATGTAACAACTATTGTAACACAGCTTCCGGGTCAATGACCCCCATCTCGATCAGGTTTTTCGTCCAGTTTCCCTGATCCTTTGAGCAAATGCTGAGATGGCCCCTTGTTTTGCTTCTGGACATAAATGTAACTTCATTTTCTGTGCACGTCTCCCAGAATTTAGTGGGAAATACAATTATTCAAATTATCGTTTCCATGTTGTCGCGGCAGGAAGTAAGAAGAGCCAAAATTTATTGCTTATTTATCTTTGAAAATAGATTTTATTACATGGCAGTTTTTTTTGTTTTTTTTCTCCCTTTCAAAACTCAAAATTTAAGTAGTATATGACTTAGTGTAGGGATCACAGAATTTTGAAAATGTGCACAAAATTCACTTTTCCCCATTGCACGTCATACGCAGTTTTTAACTGTTTTTTGACGTAAAATAAATAAATAAATAATAATAATAACAATAATAATAATAATAATAATAATAATAATACTAATAATAATACTAATAATAATCACTTTTGTCCAGTACACTTGTCCTGTGTAATTCTGAAGAACTAAATATTCCTGTAACAAGTGTTGTAGTTCGGCATATGGCCCGCATCTTGATAAAGTGTTCCTTCCAGTTTCCATTAAATCATTGTGTTAACGCTACGATCTATATTATTTGGCTTTTGTTATATAAATCCAGCTTCATAATCAGCGTACGTTTTTATTGAACTCTCTTGTGGCCAATCGTGAGAGGAATAGGTCTAGAGGAGATTATTTTGTCAGTAATACTTTAAAATCAAATGTGTAGTTCGGTTTGCCAATGCAAATATTACGTATAAGCGAAAATTTCCAATTCTCAAAAGTTGCAAACTTCTTTTTTGGCACCTTTGTTCACGATTCAACTACTAGTATGTTGAGTAAAATAGATGGGGGTAGGCCACTGATCACTAGCCTCGACGTTCTTGACGTTCAAGAAAACATGTAGAGAATATACTTCTCCCTCATACGTCACATACAGTTTTTTTCTTTTTTGATGTCAAATAAATAGACCAATAAAAAGAAAAGGAAAGCCTTTGCGTGGAAGCTTCCAAGCAGAGCTGCTCGTCCGGTCTGCGTGACACCAACCGTTGGAGCGGGGCGATTGGCTTTTTGTGCGCGTGTCAATCCGATGCTTATTTTAATCTGACATTAGCCCCTACTGCGGCCTTCGCGGTCGATCGCGCGGCAAAGCGGTGTGCACGGGCGCGGAAGGGGGCGGTTGTGCAACGCCCGGCCGAACGCCCGCGCGCCCGCCGCGCTCCGCCAGGAGAAAGTGGCCGTGGATCACAGTGGGCGTGGCGTCATGGTAGGGGAACACACACGGTGAGTACAAACGAACAAAACATTTTTAAAAAAATGTTGTCATTTATCCAATTCATTTTGGCATTATATCAATTTCGCACGCCGAAGCAGGGGCGGTCCCAGAGCGAAGGGTCACTTGTTTGAATCCCGCCTGGAGTATGGAGCAAGGAGTATAGAACTGTGTGTTTGTGGGGGCTCTGTCAAGCATCATGTGCATTGGAGCTTGGGAAAGACGCTACACCTGGCCTGCCAATTCTCAGGTGCCTGTCCACCCCAGTATCGTGAGCGACTGGACTAAATGGACAAGTAGAAATTTGGTCGGTAAATAGATGTTTGAAGTCGAGCCTTATCGGAAAATGAAAGGGAATTCCTGACAAGGGAATACCAGGTCACATCAAGGTTAGTTCTACGAAGATCAATATAGAACAATCATAAAGATGGCACAGGAAAAATATCAGTCAGTACTAGACCAATCAAAATGGCGATCATAGCGTAGCGTAGAGAAAATTCCATCATTTCCAAGCAGGTAACAATATGGGAAACTCACAGGATTGACAAAGGAAAAAATCTTGTCAATCCTAGGCATGCCATGAGTTCTAAACAGGTCATGATACGTCCTTGAATGGGGAACAGTAAAATAAGTCAGTTCTGATCGGAATTTCTTTAAAGGGAAAGGCACTATTAATGGAAAGTGTCAGTTTTGATCCGAAAGCTTTAACAGATACCTGAATAATACTGTTTTTTCTAATGGTATGCCTTGAAAGTGAATGTATCTAAAACTTGTCAGTTCTGATCAGTATTCTCCAGATTGAGAATCGCGGTCAGATAGAGATAACGTTATGAGGTTCTTGGTTGGAGCCCTGTCGGGTATGTTCAGGATTTCCTTTATAGATCTACTCTGGGAACATGGTTTTATTAACAGCTCAAATAGGGAAATAAATGTTCCTTAATATGAAAACTACAATCTGTCGATCACACAAGGTCTTCAATATGGGCTTGAAGAGCTACAGTGGTATTGCCAGACAAATGGTTAACGATTCTTCCTGCTAATTTGGGCTAAGCATGTAAGACTATGGGCTTCAACGTTGAAACCCGGACAGCAAAGATCATCCACATGACTCCGGCCGCGGAAGCCTACGACTTCACCTAATACTCATACTCTGTTGCGGACTCTATTTGCAGTTTAAAATAGTTTAAAACTCTATAAAATAAAATGTGATTGAAGGACTAGCATTCTCGTACACTTGCACGTTCAAGCAAAACCCCGACCCCCTCCCCTTCTTCTCAATCTTAAATTAACAAGTAGAGCGACACATTTAATGGTTTGGAATATCTAACAGTTTTACTTCCCATAGAATTCGAGATTTTGCATATTTCTGATCGCTATTACCCCACGAGAAATTGATACAGCTTACCAAGCTGATAGGCTATTTCGACTGCCCCGTGTCCTATTAGCTCGGTAAGCAAAACCATATTGGTGGCGGCCGTAAAAGCTTGTTTGATAATTAAAAAACTTTGCATTATGAAGATTACATCGAGAGGATTATAACTCGAGATATCTGGAGTGGATTGTCTTTCTTGAAGACACCAGGGCGCCCCACATTCGAATTATACCCGACGAATTTCACGACGCAAACCATTAGAGGGTCGTTTGTTTTGTCGATATTGTGTTTTAGTTTGCCTGAATTAGATGCGCTTTGACAACAAACACTTATAATGTATGAAATGGAAATACTCTTTATCCCTCTCCGAATAGGTCTCATTCTTTGACACCTCGTTTGTTCAAATTTGTTTTATTATGAGATCTGCAAAACAGATGGATTCTACTTATATCTTATCAATAACTTAACTCATACGTCTACAACGCTAACATCGTCTACAACTGTTACCACGCAAACGTCGTTAACAACATTATATGCCGCAAAATACGCAAACAGGAGCTGAAATGTACAATACACTCTCTACAGTAACGCAAAAACCAGATAAGTAAATCGGCTTCCCCCATTTTGGATACATTTCAGAAAAAGTTACCCATAATATCCACAAAGCCGCAATGGAAGTTTCGTTTAAGTCGCAACTCTCCCTAAAAATGGTACTTCGCAAAACACACATCTCTTAGAAAAGTAGTAGGGCTAAAACAGCACGTACTTTCTCCCCCGAATTTTTAAAATAATATTTTAAAAATTTAATTTCTTCTTACAAAGTACTATTTAAATAATTATTGAAGTGTAAATATTTAATTTCTGCAGCTATCTGAATAGGAAGAGCCGGAAACATGAAATTTTTAATAGCAGTTAATATTTTCGTACAAGAGTTTATAGCTTTTAGAACTAAAATATCGTATTAGAGAGTATTAGAAATTTTTTCAAGGAATATGAAACATTAATTATATTCAAAGCAATTTTATTGATTATAGACAACCATAACTCTTTAATTATAAGTTTCTGCGCATGAACAAAGACATTGTGATCAAGTGTCAATAGCGAAATATACACAAACACGGGTAAAATAATATACATTTTGGATATATACACATATTTCAAAACTTCAGTATCATAAGACACAAGTGATAGATACTTTAGTACATACCACTTAATATAGCACATTGAGTTGTAATAGTAAACTTGTAATAATTAAAAACTTTACTCTAGGGCAGTGAAATAAATGCACATTCAAAGATAATAAATGCATAAGTTAAAATAGTAGGAAAATCACGGGATCGGTCAATTAATGGATTACACTAGTTTGCCAACGTTTCGGAATATTTTATTCCATCATCAGGGCTAACAACCAAAAAACACAATCACAATAAATACGGACAAACTCTTCTGAACAACAACATACACAAACATGAATGAACATACATGTGGAACAATAATTACACAAATAACTAAATAATTACACCAATAACTAAATAAATAAATACATTATACACCGTATATCTAAAGGATACACACCTTACTAATACATATAATGGTCAACCATGTTTCTCCACAGCACAACTCCAATACAGAGTTGCTGAAGCACCCACGTCCATAGCAGGTCCGACCATGGCCACGGCCCGAAAGAAAGTGAATGAAAAAACCACTGTATTGTCAGGACCACGTGCTCAGCAACTCCATACCGGAACCATGCGTATCCGGTTTCATTATCATATTCATTTATTTATTTACCCTTTTTTTATTATTATAAAATTTTATATCTTTGCATCCGAACCCGTATTACGAAAAAAAACAAAAAAAAACAATGTTAACAATTATTTGTGTTACTATATTATTAATAAGGTACCCTTAATAGATCTCTTGAGTATTGAGAGAAAATCATAGTATATTACGTACTTCCGGTGAATATGTGTTAATATTTATATTCCTTAATTTCATAGGGTCAGTTATTTGTTGTGTTATTTATTTATTTATTATTATTATTATTATTGTTGTTATTATTATTATTATTATTATTATTATTATTATTATTAACAATCAGAGTACATGTCAACTGGAGTTTGCACACCATAAACTCTACAATATTTATCAATGGAACCCTCATATGAATGAGGCCATTGACATCATTGCCAACCCAACCAACCAAATTATTCATTTATTTCATTTATCTATTCATTTATTTATCTCCTTATATATTATATTGATTTTAATATTTTGATACATAAATACCTAAAATACTGAAAATATTGTATATATAATATAGAGCCATATCAACCCTGGCTCGGGTGGGCAAAAATATATTAAAATAATAATAATAAAAAACCAATAAATACATAAAAAGTAATACACTAAAAAATTATTAATAAATGAATAAGTTAGTTGAAACTATCAACCTGAACCCTCAGTATTCTGCCAAAAATTTGATAACCACCATACAGTACTTTCTTCTCATGATCCCATTCACATTAAGCTGTTGAGTGATACAATTGGATAAAATTGTGATATAACTGTTACCGATAATTATACTGGGACAAAACTACCAACATACATTATAACCTTCTGACCCATGGATGTAGATATGAGATTGCTATTAAGATTTGAGAATGTAGGGAGTGACAATTCATCTTCAATTAAAATGAAAAGTTAGGTAAACTTTAAAATTTTTTATTTAAACCACACAGAAAATCTTTTTTTTTTCCTTTAAATGTGAGGGGAAAAAAAGAAGAAGAAAAGAAAAGAAAAGGGGGGGATAGACATAACAGTGGTTAATTTACATGTGATTTTAATAATTGTTTGAGGGAAATACTTGTACTGTTGAATACCCAACAAGATAGCGTACCTGACAAAAAATTTTAGGTTAAACCAGTATGATTAAACACATGATTCCAAATATAATGTGTGTTATGACAAGGCACACTTAATGCTACGGCTTAGGCAAGCATAATCTATGTTGATTCCACAATGGTACAATGTGATGGAACTGGGTGGAATACACCTAAGTATAACAATTAGTCACTCAGCCAACAATATTTACATGTAATTATAGTCACTGTTGCTTACAAAAACAACCAACACATATTGATTCTACCAACCACATAAACTTACATTAGTGATGCATTAAGGAACCTGAACCAACCGATTGGAAAGGTGCATTACCTCATATTCACTGTGATAGTGTTTGGGAGGATGCTATGAGCAAAGAGAACAATTAACAATGGCAACCAGTGATTATTGATAATACCAATTAAGGGATATTAA
>BLKR01008103.1:0-25829 GCA_011170035.1 Teleogryllus occipitalis
GTGTTTGTTTGCTCTTTTGTGTTTGTTTGCTCTTTAGTGTTTGTTTGCTCTTTAGTGTTTGTTTGCTCTTTAGTGTTTGTTTGCTCTTTAGTGTTTGTTTGCTTTTTAGTGTCGTTTGTGTTTCCTAATAGAAGGTATATTGGGTTTCCCATTATAAGTGGGAATTGGAGATATAAGTAATGAAATTAAAATATTCTGGAATTTAGTGTTTTGGAGCCAATTGGATCGGCGGCGTGGTCGTTCCGATTTGGCATGGCCTTAGAATTGACCCCATGCGGATTGGCGTATCTACTTCGCAGAAGCCAGTCAGGGCGCTTCAGAGAACAGGAAATCCTATCGTCTTTCCGATCTTCGCTGTTAGTGTGCTATCTGTTTTTTACGAAGAACATGACTGTCTTCAACATGAAGGTTTCCGGCATATTTGGCTTTTAAAAGTTACACTTATACCCATTAGCCGCAGTTTATTCTATAATTTGGCATTGATTTCGGAGATTGATGCATGCCAAATCAGAAAACTTGCGTTCCTATTTCGGTTTTATATCCATTACAATACATCGCTGTTCGTATACAAATGGCGTTAGTTCTTTTCATTCCTTTATTATTATTATTATTATTATTATTATTATTATTATTATTATTATTATTATTATTATTTTAATTGTTGCAAATTATTTCTAGGAAGTGTATAGATAAGCCGTGAGAAGTGAAACTGGAAAATGAATAATTGTATTAAGCACGTTCCTGTCCGATTCGGAGACGGTCAGGAGTCATTTGACGCGTCTCGGTCTTCGGGCCATTTACTTTCGTATCTTTGATTGAACACTTGAAATTATTTGTTAAGAGGCTCTTATAACTGTTAAGTGCACCGGAATATCCACAGAAGCTCATATGATGTTCTATGATAGTTATGACACAATAAAATCGATATATTTTAAGGTTCGGTTTAAATAAATATTCGAAGTCTTAAACTCGGTAATTCAATACTGGAGCAGTGAGGTTAATTTTGTTGTTTCCGTGCTCAGAGCACAGTTATCATGTAATTTTGTTGTCCATTTAATGATTTATCTCAAGTGAACACTATCATTTTTGTCTAGAAGTATATGTAATTTTTTTTGTATATTTCAAATTATTTTTATTTAATAAAAATGTAGATTAAGCTACTATATCTTGTCAAACGATGTCGTGTGTATCAAATTGTTGTGTCGGTATTTTTCACGTGTTGCGTTTCTTTTTTTGCATCGTCTGGTTTATTTCTGCTTTGAGGTACCTCACATTGTTTCAGTTCTTCCGAATGTTCCTGTGCCATTTCTAATATTTTTCTGAATTGTTCACAGAATTCTACTCTCACGGAGCGGGAGCTTAGCCTGGCAAGAATGCCATGATTTTCTAGCGTTTTGGACCGCCAGGGTGGCACGCAACGTATTCAGCGTGGGGAAACCATACTAAAAAAAATATTTTGTAGTGTTTCCAGGTTACACGTAATTGGGCTCCGTAAACAGGGTTCCAGGTCCTGTAAAGCTAGCAGGGCTGGCAAAATTCCTCCTCAGCTATAAAGCGGCGCATCGCCGCAATTTCGAAGGAGTGGCCTCGTATTCCCCCTTCGAAATACTTGAGCGGTAAGGTTAATTCGTTTTTTTTTCCGTGCTCAGAGCACGGTTATCATGTAATTTTGTTGTACATTTTATGAGTTATCTCAAGTTTATGAGTTATCTCAAGTAGACACTATCATTTTTCTCTATAAGTTTATGTAATGTTTTCTTGTACTTCTCAAATTACTTATTTTTTAATAAAACGCTAGTTTAAGATAAAGATAGTTTAAGATATTATATCATGTGAAACGATCTCGTGTTTTATACATTGTTGCGTCTTTATTTTTTCAGTGTTGCGTTTTTATTTTTCTTTGGTTTATTTCTGCTTTCAGGCACATACATTCGTTTAGCTCTTCAGAAAGTTCTTTAACCATTTCTAATATTTTTCTGAATTGTTCACAGAATTCTACTTCCAGGGAGCGCGGGCTTAGCCTGGCAAGAGTGCTATGATTTTCTAGCGTTTTGGATCGCCAGGTCGGGGCGCAACAGATTCTACGTGGGGAAACCATACTGAAAGAAATATTTTTTATTGTTTCTACGTGAAACGTAATTGGGCTCTGTAGACCGTCTTCCAGGTACTGTAAAGCTGGCAGGGCTGGCAAAATTTCTCCGCAGCTATAATGCGGCGCATTGCCGCTATTTCGAAGGAGTGGCCACGATGCCCTCTTCGAAATACTAGAGCGGTAGGGTTAATTTCGTTTGTTCCGTGCTCAGAGCACGTTTATCATGTAATTTTGTTGTTCATTTAATGACTTATCTCAAGTAGACACTATCATTTTTCTCTAAGTTTATGTAATGTTTTCTTGTACTTTGGCAATTAATTATTTTTAAATAAAACTGTAGATTAAGCTATTATATCATGTGAAACGATCTCGTGTTTAATACATTGTTGCGTCTTTATTTTTCAGTATTGCGTTTTTATTTTTCTTTGGTTTATTTCTGCTTTGAGGCACATACATTCGTTTAGCTCTTCAGAAAGTTCTTTAACCATTTCTAATATTTTTATGAGTTGTTAACAGAATCCTACTTCCAGGGCGCGGGGGCTTAACCTGGCAAGAGTGCTATGATTTTCTAGCGTTTTGGACCGCCAGGTCGGGGCGCAACAGATTCTACGTGGGGAAACCATACTGAAAGAAATATTTTTTTTTATTGTTTCTACGTGAAACGTAATTGGACTTCATAAACAGTCTTCCAGGTCCTGTAAAGCTGGCAGGGCTGGCGAAATTGCTCCGCAGCTATAATGCGGCGAATTGCCGCAATTTCGAAGAAGTGGCCGCGTATGTTTGTAAAATTTGGAAAATTTGAGTGATCACAAATATTGAATATTGGTGTTAAACCAGATATTAGAAACCAACAATTATCCGAGAAGTTTTACTGAGAAGATTCTACATCCATAGTTTGTAAGCTCTTATTCTGTAATTAGGTTAATTATGTTAGTATATGGGTAACTCTTTATCTTCAATTTTCTTAAAAATGGTAACTTGTAACAATCAAAGTGTGATCTCATGGCCATGAGAATGTTCTAAAAACCTAAGAATGTGTTACTAAGATCTGATTTTTTGGTTCATTGAGTTCTGAGAAAAAATTGGCATTGTGTAAAACTTTTTATTGTTTTCAAATCAGGTTTTTATTTATAATAAGAAAACTATTGGTTGTAGCGGGTTCTAACAACAAAATCCGCAATTTAGAGTCAATTTAGGGTTGTACAGACACCTCGTTTTCCTTTGTATCCCTAAAATTATGGTTTTATGGCAAAATAAAAAATTATTTACATTTATTAGTGTTAGTTCTGCCATCTCTGCCAGAGGCCAGCACCATCGCCTGCGCGCTGCGCATGTTGCCTACTCTCTAAGAGGCTAGTATAAATTTCTTAGGCAAAGAGATCTGTACTACTCTGTGTTTGTATCGATATTTCCCCGCTACCCCCTCTTCGCTGCCAGAGTGTTATCCCTTCTGGTGCTGGTATAAAAGACGTGCGCTCCCCGCGCACACTGCCTTTCGCCATTTTCGCCATTCACTTTGCCACTCTTTTTCTGTTGTGCAGCATGCCTGGCGCATGCTTTTTATTACTTTTAAGAGCAATTACTTGTATTTTATGAAAGGCCCGATTCCTTCAGAATCGTATAGTGTTATTTTAGATATGCGTAAGAGTGCATAATAGGTCTGATTTGGACGATGATGTGTTTTATAATAAGGAATTGGATCTTGCATTTGAAATCTTTGTTGGTTTATATGGTCGTGTAAATTTGCCCATGGTTTGAAGCAGGTTTACTCTGTATTGGTTCTTGTTTTGTATTTGCTGCTTTTTGAAAAAGTTTGTTTGTACGCTGGCCTCAGATATTGTTGTGGAGAGCTAATTTTTGGTACTGCACATTATTCATTGTAATTGTTGATGTTGCAGTTTTTCGCTCCTGTCGTGAGTAAGACTGCGTTTGGCCGTCGCATTCGGCAGTTCTGAGCTTTGATGGATTGTTGCTCCTGACGTGAGCAAGACGACGTTCGACCGCATTCGGCAGTTTGAAGCGTTTTGGAAGGCGTCTGCTAGGCCCGTGCGGCAACCTCGAGCCGCGGCCACTGGATAGCAACGCTGAAATTCGGTCCCGTAGCCGGCAAAGAAGTCGGCTGGGTGACAACACGCCGCCGGCACGAATTGGTTCGATCACATGCGGGCGTTGTTTGGCCGTGCGGAGGTCGGCATTCGTGTTCGGTCGCTGCTCGTCGACTGAAGTACGAGCGGGCAGGATGGCCGTTCTGCTTCGTTCCGGAGTATTCCGGTTTCACTGTTAAATTTGTAAGAAGCTCGTAAGTTTTGGTAAGAGATCCATTTCCATGTAACTAGGTAATTATGCACTCATACAAAGCTTGGTTTTTGTAGTTGATGGCTCGTTTTTAGTAGTTCAGTGTATCATTCCTTTTTGTATTGAAAGAAGACCGAGGTCGGCTTCTTTGTCAATTTTGTATGCTTATGTATTCACCTTCCTCGTCCTAAAGTGGACATTATCGAGGTTGTTCAGAATACTGTAATTCTGCTTATGGTTCAGGCGCATTGTTGCTAGCGCCTTTTAATAGTGTTCCTGTTTTACTTCAGCTTTTTGTATAGAGACGGCATTTTTCCGTCTGTCAATTTTGTATTCCTATTTGCAGTTCTGTGTAATTTTTCTTGCAGCAATCTCCGTTTCTCTGTTCAGCAAGAAAATCTGCTTTTGTAAGTTTTTCCTGAATTGTAATAAATGCAATATTTGTGAGTTATTTGGATCGTTATATCTCCAATCTCCTTTAAAATTTATGATCCTGTTTTATTCAGAACCTGGAGCGTCCTTTCGAAAGGTTTCGAATGTGACGATAGTCTTTGCGAATCTGATAGCTTAGGGGTTCTCTGTGTTAGCCCCGAATAATAATTCATTAGGTAAATGCATGGTCACCTCGCTTCTTTTGTTTCATAGCGAGGCTTCGTTTAAAAGTTTAATTTGTGGTGTTTTAAACAGCTGGCGACCGTACATTGTTATCTGTAATTGTTACCTTTCCCAAGTCACGAGTTTCGCCAAGTTTTAAATATAACAATGTTCCCTTCGAAATACTTGAGCAGTAAGGTTGATTCGGTTTGTTCCGTGCTCAGAGCACGGTAATCATGTAATTTTGTTGTACATTTAATGAGTTATCTCAAGTAGACAATATCAGTTTTCTCTAGAAGTATATGTAATGTTTTTTTGTACATTTTTTGTTTCCTAATGTGGGCCATTTCTATGTAACCTGTCGTTCTACACATGTTGGAATGCTGTGTCGTTTCTACGGCTCATTGTAGCCGATATTCTCACGTAACTTTTTGTAAAGAGGCTCCTTGCTAAAAAATCTTGAATATTTTATTGTAATTCTGTGCTATTTCTCTCTTTTTTGAATATATGTAATTTTTTTTCTTAAAAACTTTGTATATTGTTAAGTTTACTAGATGCAACTGTTCCCAGAGACTTCAGTAAAGTTACCTTCACTGATTTTACATCCTTGCGCTCGAGGAGATTGTTATGATTACTATTATTATTATTATTATTATTATTATTATTATTATTATTATTATTATTATTATGTACTCTCCGTACTCTAAGGAAGCGGGGGCTTAGCCTGCCAAGAGTGCTATGTTTTTCTAGCGTTTCGGACCGTAAGGTTGGCGCGCGACGGATTCGGCGTGGGGAAACCATACTAAAATAATTTTTAAGTGTTTCCACGTAACACTTAATCGGGCTTCGTAGAAAGTCTTTAAGGTCCTGTAAAGATGGCAGGGCTGGCAAGATTGCACCGCAGCTATAAAGCGGTGCATTGCCGCAATTTCGAAGGAGTGGCCGCGTATGCACTCTTCGAAATACTGGAGCAGTAAGGTTAATTTTGTTTGTTCCGTGCTCGGAGCACGGTTATCATGTAATTTTGTTGTCCATTTGATGATTTATCGCAAGTGAACACTATCATTTTTGTCTAGAAGTATATGTAATTTTTTTGTATATTTCAAATTATTGATATTTAAATAAAAATGTAGATTAAGCTATTATATCTTGTGAAACGATGTCGTGTGTATCAAATTGTTGTGTCGGTATTTTTCACGTGTTGCGTTTCTTTTTTGCATCGTCTGGTTTATTTCTGCTTTGAGGTACCTCACATTGTTTCAGTTCTTCCGAATGTTCTTGTGCCATTTCTAATATTTTTCTGAATTGTTCACAGAATTCTACTTCCAGTGAGCGGGGGCTTAGCCTGGCAAGAGTGCTATGATTTTCTAGCGTTTTGGACCGCCAGGGCGGGGCGCAACAGATTCTACGTGGGGAAACCATACTGAAAGAAATATTTTTATTGTTTCTACGTGAAACGTAATTGGGCTCCGTAGACAGTCTTCCAGGTACTGTAAAGCAGCAAGGGCTGGCAAAATTGCTCCGCAGCTATAATGCGGCGCATTACCGCTATTTCGAAGGAGTGGCCGCGTATGCCCCCTTCGAAATACTAGAGCAGTAAGGTTAATTTGGTTTGTTCCGTGCTCAGAGCACGTTTATCATGTAATTTTGTTGTTCATTTAATGACTTATCTGAAGTAGACACTATCATTTTTCTCTATAAGTTTATGTAATGTTTTCTTGTACTTTTCCAATTAATTATTTTTAAATAAAACTGTAGATGAAGCTATTATATCATGTGAAACGATCTCGTGTGTATTACATTTTTGCGTCACTATTTTTTTTTCTTTGTCTCTTTTATTTCTGCTTCGAGGCACCTCACATTTGTTTAGCTCTTCAGAATGTTCTTTTGCCATTTCTAATATTTTTCTGAATTGTTCACAGAATTCTACTCCAAGGGAGCGGGGGCTTAACCTGGCAAGAGTGCTATGATTTTCTAGCGTTTTGGACCGCCAGGGCCGGGTGCAACAGATTCTACGCGGGGAAATCATATTTTAAAAAAAAATATATTTTCCTTCCGCGTGAAACGTAATTGGGCTCCGTAGACAGTCTTCCAGGTCCTCTAAAGCTGCCAGGGCTGGCAAAATTGCTCCGCAGCTATAATGCGGCGCATTGCCGCAATTTCGAAGGAGTGGTCGCGTATGCCCCCGTCGAAATACTAGAGCGGTAAAGTTAATTTCGTTTGTTCCGTGCTTAGAGCACGGTTATCATGTAATTTTCTTGTTCATTTAATGAGTTATCTCAAGTAGACACTATCATTTCTATTTATAAGAATATGTAATTTTTTTTTACTTTCGAAATTATCTATATTTAAATAAAACAGTATATTAAGCTTTAATGTCATGGGAAACGATCTCGAGTGTATTTAATTGTTGCGTCTTTATTTTTTTAGTATTGCGTCTTTATTTTGCATCGTCTGGTTTATTTCTGCTTTGTTGCATCTCACATTGTTTCAGCTCTTCCGAATGTTCTTGTGCCATTTCTAATTTTTTCTGAATTGTTCACAGAATTCAACTCCCAGGCAGCAGAGGCTTAGCCTTGCAAACGTGCTATGATTTTCTACCGTTTTGGACCGCCTGGGCGGCGCGCAACGGATTCGGCGTGGGGAAACCATACTAAAAAAATATTTTTTTATGTTTCCACGTTACACGTAATATGGCTCCGTAGAAACTCTTCCAGGTTCTGTAAAGCTGGCAGTACTGGCGAAATTGGTCCGCAGCTATAAAGCAGCGCATTGTCGCAATTTCGAAGGAGTGGCCGCGTATGCCCCTTCGAGATACTGGAGCAGTAAGGTTAATTTGGTTTGTTCCGTTCTCAGAGCACGGCTATCATGTGATTTTGTTGTTCATTTAATGAGTTATCTCATGTAGACACTATAATTTTTCTCTATAAGGATATGTAACGTTTTTTGTACTTTCCGAATTATCTCTATTTAAATAAAACTGTAGATGAAGCTATTATATCATTTGATTCGATCTCGTGTGAAGTAAATTGTTGCGTCTTTATCTCTTCAGTATTGCATCTTTAATTTGCATCGTCTGGTTTATTTCTGCTTTGAGGCATCTCAAATTGTTTCAGCTCTTCCGAATTTTTTTTGCCATTTCTAATATTTTCCTGAATTGTTTACAGAATTCTACTCCCAGGGAGCGGGGACTTAGCCTGGCAAGAGTGCTAGGTTTTTCTAGCGTTTCGGACTGCAAGGGCGGCGCGCGACGGATTGGGCGTGGGGAAACCACACTGAAAAAATAATTTTTAAGTGTTTCCACGTAACACGTAATTGGACTTCGTAGACAGTCTTCCAGGTCCTGTAAAGCTGTCAGGGCTGGCGAAATTGCTCCGCAGCTATAGTGCGGCGAATTGCCGCAATTTCGAAAGAGTGGCCGCGTATGTTTGTAAAATTTGGAAAATTTGAGTGATCACAAATATTGAATATTGGTGTTAAACCAGATATTAGAAGCCATATATCATCCGAGAAGTTTTACTGAGAAAATTCTACACCCATAGTTTGTAAGCTCTTATTCTGTAATTAGGTTAATTATGTTAGTATATGGGTAACTCTTTATCTTCAATTTTCTTAAAAATGGTAACTTGTAAAAATCAAAGTGTGATCTCATGGCCATGAGAATGTTCTAAAAACCTAAGAATGTGTTAATAAGATCTGATTTTTTGGTTCATTGAGTTCTGAGGAAAAATTGGCATTGTGTAAAACTTTTTATTGTTTTCAAATCAGGTTTTTATTTATAATAAGAAAACTATTGGTTGTAGCGGGTTCTAACAACAAAATCCGCAATTTAGAGTCAATTTAGGGTTGTACAGACACCTCGTTTTCCTTTGTATCCCTAAAATTATGGTTTTTATGGCAAAATAAAAAATTATTTACATTTATTAGTGTTAGTTCTGCCATCTCTGCCAGAGGCCAGCACCATCGCCTGCGCGCTGCGCATGTTGCCTACTCTCTAAGAAGCTAGTATAAATTTCTTAGGCAAAGAGATCTGTACTACTCTGTGTTTGTATCGATATTTCCCCGCTACCCCCTCTTCGCTGCCTGAGTGTTATCCCTTCTGGTGCTGGTATAAAAGACGTGCGCTCCCCGCGCACACTGCCTTTCGCCATTTTCGCCATTCACTTTGCCACTCTTTTTCTGTTGTGCAGCATGCCTGGCGCATGCTTTTTATTACTTTTAAGAGCAATTACTTGTATTTTATGAAAGGCCCGATTCCTTCAGAATCGTATAGTGTTATTTTAGATATGTGTAAGAGTGCATAATAGGTCTGATTTGGACGATGTGTTTTATAATAAGGAATTGGATCTTGCATTTGAAATCTTTGTTGGTTTATATGGTCGTGTAAATTTGACCATGGTTTGAAGCAGGTTTACTCTGTATTGGTTCTTGTTTTGTATTTGCCGCTTTTTGAAAAAGTTTGTTTGTACGCTGGCGTCAGATATTGTTGTGGAGAGCTAATTTTTGGTACTGCACATTATTCATTGTAATTGTTGATGTTGCAGTTTTTTGCTCCTGTCGTGAGTAAGACTGCGCTTGGCCGCATTCGCCAGTTCTGAGCTTTGATGGATTGTTGCTCCTGTCGTGAGCAAGACGACGTTCGCCCGCATTCGGCAGTTTGAAGCGTTTTGGAAGGCGTCTGCTAGGCCCCTGCGGCAACCTCGAGCCGCGGCCACTGGATAGCAACGCTGAAATTCGGTCCCGTAGCCGGCAAAGAAGTCGGCTGGGTGACAGCACGCCGCAGGGCACGAATTGGTTCGATCACATACGGGCGTTGTTTGGCCGTGTGGAGGTCGGCATTCGTGTTCGGTCGCTGCTTGTCGACTGAAGTACGAGCGGGCAGGATGGCCGTTCTGCTTCGTTCCGGAGTATTCCGGTTTCACTGTTAAATTTGTAAGAAGCTCGTAAGTTTTGGTAAGAGATCCATTTCCATGTAACTAGGTAATTATGCACTCATACAAAGCTTGGTTTTTGTAGTTGATGGCTCGTTTTTAGTAGTTCAGTGTATCATTCCTTTTTGTATTGAAAGAAGACCGAGGTCGGCTTCTTTGTCAATTTTGTATGCTTATGTATTCACCTTCCTCGTCCTAAAGTGGACATTATCGAGGTTGTTCAGAATACTGTAATTCTGCTTATGGTTCAGGCGCATTGTTGCTAGCGCCTTTTAATAGTGTTCCTGTTTTACTTCAGCTTTTTGTATAGAGACGGCATTTTTCCGTCTGTCAATTTTGTATTCCTATTTGCAGTTCTGTGTAATTTTTCTTGCAGCAATCTCCGTTTCTCTGTTCAGCAAGAAAATCTGCTTTTGTAAGTTTTTCCTGAATTGTAATAAATGCAATATTTGTGAGTTATTTGGATCGTTACATCTCCAATCTCCTTTAAAATTTATGATCCTGTTTTATTCAAAACCTGGAGCGTCCTTTCGAAAGGTTTCGAATGTGACGATAGTCTTTGCGAATCTGATAGCTTAGGGGTTCTCTGTGTTAGCCCCGAATAATAATTCATTAGGTAAATGCATGGTCACCTCGCTTCTTTTGTTTCATAGCGAGGCTTCGTTTAAAAGTTTAATTTGTGGTGTTTTAAACAGCTGGCGACCGTACTTTGTTATCTGTAATTGTTACCTTTCCCAAGTCACGAGTTTCGCCAAGTTTTAAATATAACAATGTTCCCTTCGAAATACTTGAGCAGTAAGGTTGATTCGGTTTGTTCCGTGCTCAGAGCACGGTAATCATGTAACTTTGTTGTACATTTAATGAGTTATCTCAAGTAGACACTATCAGTTTTCTCTAGAAGTATATGTAATGTTTTTTTGTACATTTTTTGTTTCCTAATGTGGGCCATTTCTATGTAACCTGTCGTTCTACACATGTTGGAATGCTGTGTCGTTTCTACGGCTCATTGTAGCCGATATTCTCACGTAACTTTTTGTAAAGAGGCTCCTTGCTAAAAAATCTTGAATATTTTATTGTAATTCTGTGCTATTTCTCTCTTTTTTGAATATATGTAATTTTTTTTCTTAAAAACTTTGTATATTGTTAAGTTTACTAGATGCAACTGTTCCCAGAGACTTCAGTAAAGTTACCTTCACTGATTTTACATCCTTGCGCTCGAGGAGATTGTTATGATTACTATTATTATTATTATTATTATTATTATTATTTATTATTATGTACTCTCCGTACTCTAAGGGAGCGGGGGCTTAGCCTGCCAAGAGTGCTATGTTTTTCTAGCGTTTCGGACCGTAAGGTTGGCGCGCGACGGATTCGGCGTGGGGAAACCATACTAAAATAATTTTTAAGTGTTTCCACGTAACACTTAATCGGGCTTCGTAGAAAGTCTTTAAGGTCCTGTAAAGATGGCAGGGCTGGCAAGATTGCACCGCAGCTATAAAGCGGTGCATTGCCGCAATTTCGAAGGAGTGGCCGCGTATGCACTCTTCGAAATACTGGAGCAGTAAGGTTAATTTTGTTTGTTCCGTGCTCGGAGCACGGTTATCATGTAATTTTGTTGTCCATTTGATGATTTATCGCAAGTGAACACTATCATTTTTGTCTAGAAGTATATGTAATTTTTTTTGTATATTTCAAATTATTGATATTTAAATAAAAATGTAGATTAAGCTATTATATCTTGTGAAACGATGTCGTGTGTATCAAATTGTTGTGTCGGTATTTTTCACGTGTTGCGTTTCTTTTTTGCATCGTCTGGTTTATTTCTGCTTTGAGGTACCTCACATTGTTTCAGTTCTTCCGAATGTTCTTGTGCCATTTCTAATATTTTTCTGAATTGTTCACAGAATTCTACTTCCAGTGAGCGGGGGCTTAGCCTGGCAAGAGTGCTATGATTTTCTAGCGTTTTGGACCGCCAGGGCGGGGCGCAACAGATTCTACGTGGGGAAACCATACTGAAAGAAATATTTTTATTGTTTCTACGTGAAACGTAATTGGGCTCCGTAGACAGTCTTCCAGGTACTGTAAAGCAGCAAGGGCTGACAAAATTGCTCCGCAGCTATAATGCGGCGCATTACCGCTATTTCGAAGGAGTGGCCGCGTATGCCCCCTTCGAAATACTAGAGCAGTAAGGTTAATTTGGTTTGTTCCGTGCTCAGAGCACGTTTATCATGTAATTTTGTTGTTCATTTAATGACTTATCTGAAGTAGACACTATCATTTTTCTCTATAAGTTTATGTAATGTTTTCTTGTACTTTTCCAATTAATTATTTTTAAATAAAACTGTAGATGAAGCTATTATATCATGTGAAACGATCTCGTGTGTATTATATTTTTGCGTCACTATTTTTTTTCTTTGTCTCTTTTATTTCTGCTTCGAGGCACCTCACATTTGTTTAGCTCTTCAGAATGTTCTTTTGCCATTTCTAATATTTTTCTGAATTGTTCACAGAATTCTACTCCAAGGGAGCGGGGGCTTAACCTGGCAAGAGTGCTATGATTTTCTAGCGTTTTGGACCGCCAGGGCCGGGTGCAACAGATTCTACGCGGGGAAATCATATTTTTAAAAAAAATATATTTTCCTTCCGCGTGAAACGTAATTGGGCTCCGTAGACAGTCTTCCAGGTCCTCTAAAGCTGCCAGGGCTGGCAAAATTGCTCCGCAGCTATAATGCGGCGCATTGCCGCAATTTCGAAGGAGTGGTCGCGTATGCCCCCGTCGAAATACTAGAGCGGTAAAGTTAATTTCGTTTGTTTCGTGCTTAGAGCACGGTTATCATGTAATTTTCTTGTTCATTTAATGAGTTATCTCAAGTAGACACTATCATTTCTATTTATAAGAATATGTAATTTTTTTGTACTTTCGAAATTATCTATATTTAAATAAAACAGTATATTAAGCTCTAATGTCATGGGAAACGATCTCGAGTGTATTTAATTGTTGCGTCTTTATTTTTTCAGTATTTCAATCTTTGTTGGTTTATATGGTCGTGTAATTTGCCCATGGTTTGAAGCAGGTTTACTCTGTATTGGTTCTTGTTTTGTATTTGCTGCTTTTTGAAAAAGTTTGTTTGTACGCTGGCCTCCGATATTGTTGTGGAGAGCTAATTTTTGGTACTGCACATTATTCATTGTAATTGTTGATGTTGCAGTTTTTCGCTCCTGTCGTGAGTAAGACTGCGCTTGGCCGCATTCGCCAGTTCTGAGCTTTGATGGATTGTTGCTCCTGTCGTGAGCAAGACGACGTTCGCCCGCATTCGGCAGTTTGAAGCGTTTTGGAAGGCGTCTGCTAGGCCCCTGCGGCAACCTCGAGCCGCGGCCACTGGATAGCAACGCTGAAATTCGGTCCCGTAGCCGGCAAAGAAGTCGGCTGGGTGACAGCACGCCGCAGGGCACGAATTGGTTCGATCACATACGGGCGTTGTTTGGCCGTGTGGAGGTCGGCATTCGTGTTCGGTCGCTGCTCGTCGACTGAAGTACGAGCGGGCAGGATGGCCGTTCTGCTTCGTTCCGGAGTATTCCTGTTTCACTGTTAAATTTGTAAGAAGCTCGTATGTTTTGATAAGAGATCCATTTCCATGTAACTAGGTAATTATGCACTCATACAAAGCTTGGTTTTTGTAGTTGATGGCTCGTTTTTAGTAGTTCAGTGTATCATTCCTTTTTGTATTGAAAGAAGACCGAGGTCGGCTTCTTTGTCAATTTTGTATGCTTATGTATTCACCTTCCTCGTCCTAAAGTGGACATTATCGAGGTTGTTCAGAATACTGTAATTCTGCTTATTGTTCAGGCGCGTTGTTGCTAGCGCCTTTTAATTGTGTTCCTGTTTTATTTAAGCTTTTTGTATAGAGACGGCATTTTTCCGTCTGTCAATTTTGTATTCCTATTTGCAGTTCTGTATTATTTTTCTTGCATCAATCTCCGTTTCTCTGTTCAGCAAGAAAAACTGCTTTTGTAAGTTTTTCCTGAATTGTAATAAATGCAATATTTGTGAGTTATTTGGATTGTTATATCTCCAATCTCCTTTAAAATTTATGATCATGTTTTATTCAGAACCTGGAGCGTCCTTTCGAAAGGTTTCGAATGTGACGACAGTCTTTGCGAATCTGATAGCTTAGGGGTTCTCTGTGTTAGCCCTGAATAATAATTCATTAGGTAAATGCATGGTCACCTCGCTTCTTTTGTTTCATAGCGAGGCTTCGTTTAAAAGTTTAATTTGTGCTGTTTTAAACAGCTGGCGACCGTACTTTATCTGTATCATTTTCCTCCTCGCGTCTTCCTGCACCTCTCGGGACACACTGGGCCCTCATACAGCCTCAGGACCGAAGATTGGGTCTATTCTTCACATAAATAATTACAAACTTAACAGATTTTTAACTTGCTTTCGCATTGTCAATTCTCCCTAATTTTTAAAAAACTTAATTTTAAGGAATTACTGAAATTTTTTAAGCTCTTACTATTGAGATGCTTTGTTAAAATTTAATGAAATTTGACGGCTAAGCTCAACATGCTACTTGGACTGATTTTATAAGAGACATGCAAAATTTATGTGAAATTTCATTCAAATATGTGCAAAGACCTGCCGCCTATCGAAGTGCGTAAATCGCCACGCGCCGTCGTCTTACAGCTGTATTCTTTTAAGTCGCGCCGGCGGAACAAGCCCCGCTTCTTATTTGAGGTATTTCCGCTGTAATCCATACGAAACAATAGTGTCTCAAATTTCAGGTCAAACCGTGTATCCAGCATGGTGAGTATTGCGAATAAGATTTGACTAAGAGCCAGGAATCAGCCGCAGAGCCTTAATGCGTTCTTCCATCTAACCACTTTAATTAATTTACAATTTTAAAAATTACAGTTGAGGTATTCGGATGTAATTAATATTAACTGACTTTTCATGTCGCAGATGAAACGAAAATCAATTTGTGACTACCATCTACATTAATTTATCAGTATGAGCCAAATTAATTTATTGTCATTTTTTGTTTATTCTTGAAATTCTGCAAAATGGAAAGACATGATGTAAGGAACATTCTTAAAAAATGAGATAAAAAAGAGCTTCCACTTATTCCACTTTAAATCAGTAGTTCAAAATTCGCCCGAAATGTCAGTTGTTAATACCCGATACGCCTTAACTGTGAACAATAAACAAAAAAGGGGGTTTATTTTCCATTTACGTCTGGGATGCAATACTAGGAACCATCCTGGCATACGTCTTAAGCAATTGAGTAAACTCAGAAAAAAACTCGATCAGGATGGAAGCTTAAGGCCGAAACATTGAGAAAAAGAAATAGCAGGGTTGAGAGTGAAAAACAAAAGAGAAGGGGAAGAAAAGAAAATGGAGGTGGACAAGAGGAGAGAATATCTAACATATATCTTCGTAACTGCTGTTCTAAATTTCGCATTATGCGGTACTCGCCAGATAATCCCACTCTCATGTTGGTGTAGTTTGGCGCTTCAATGAACAGGGACGGTCTCTGCGCCCCACGCAGCATGAACGGAGATGACCTTTTATAACGTGGCGAACGGTCACGGGAGACCATTAGAAAGATGCGACGTGGGCGCGCGATATCGCCTGCTCGACGTGTCATTACCAACTTCCTTCCTAAGCAGTCTTCGGTTCAACTCGCGCTGAAAACTAACACAGTAAGTTCTGGGTTGCATAAACGCCGTGCCCTTTTGTTTTTCGCCCGTATGTATAGTCAGGCGCTTTTTAACGAAATACTATAGCGCGGTTTTAGAGACAAAGGTGCTGCAAAATGTGTTTCATAACCCCTCATTGTTTGTCTCAGCGATTCCTTATCAAAAATATTCAAGCTAAATGAATTATACCAAAAAAAATTGCAGAAAATTGAAATATTCAGAAATATGTTAAAATACGTACTTTCGAGTAAATATAGAAGTATATGTCGTTTTGGAGCACGAACGAATATAAAACTTGAATATATCGTTGATTTGACTTGTTTAAGTTACCTTAAGAAAATATGTAATTACATAATTATCCGGGCCCTCATTACAAATGAGAAAGTTGGGGGTTATTTTTAGAAGGGGGAAATCCTTTACGGAGACCGGTGAAGCCGGTACTGTCGGACTCCCGTTCTTGGTTTACCAACTAAAACCCTAAACCTTCATCTCCTATGTCGTGATATCTCCCACGCGGAACTGTCGCTAGATATTACTTCGCGTGGAAGATTGACTGAGAGCTAATGCTTTAACTTCTTCACTCCTTTTCCTTCATGATCTTAATTTTGAACTATATACTATTATATTCCACTTCTCCTTCGAGCTCAGCTCGTTATATCCATCATGTTTTCCGGGGTCATCACTTGTTGAAGCTTAGCATAATACGTCTCCCTTTCCGTCTCCCATGCCCTGCACTGAAACAGTGTATGCTCTGCATCGTCAGTATCTTCAAGGCATAAGTTACATGTCGGACTTTCTTTAATCTTGTAATCAGAGAGGTACAGCAGTAAATCTGTTAAATTTCAAACTAACAATGACTTGCCATCACCATCTGGAAGACATCCGAGAAGCCTTCTCTACCATCTGAGAAGATATTTTATTGTAAATTTAGTGTTAGTTAGAAATTTAAGTTTACATGTCTATATGTCATTTATAATTATACACTATATTTGGTAATTTGAACACCTCAAAAGGTACCTAATTGTAATCTATGGCCATAGAAATTTAGGTAATTACCTGTATTTTATTACTAAGTATAGTCTATAAGCAATATTTGGTTTCAAAGGAAAAATAAAAAATAATGACATGTTCATGATGTATACAAAAACAGGTTTTTATTAATTAAAATTCATACATCAATGTAATCTGGTGTAGCTAACAAATTCTTAAGTTTAGAGTAATTTTGGAGTCTTTTGGGCACTTCACTTAATTTTTTGGTGCTATAAATAAATTTTTATTAGACAAATAAAAATTTATTTATTCACAGGTATATAGTTCCAACGCCGACCGCTAGGTGGTGTCGTTCTTGACCGGCGCTCGGATTATTGATTTTTTCTTGCTTCTCTGCTGCCTACTCCGTTGCTCTAGCTTATAGATTCCATGTATACAATCGATATGTATTATTCCACGCCTCAGTGGCGGTGAATTCATCCCCTCCACTTGTTGGAGAAGTTATAAAAACGGCCTGCGCGCCGTTACTAAGCCCCCTTACAGTGTTTGTCGTCTTGCTCGTCGCAGCTCCTGCTCCTCGGGTTTCGCCGGCATTTAGGCCGGCCATAGGTGATGGTAACGCGGGTAATAGGTTTTTTGAAGCACACCGATCCACAAAAAGTGGATTTCTAATTTTTGTATGCAGTATTTATACTGCTAAGATGGAATTGGATGGATCTCAAATAGGTGTAATGTTAATGTTGTATGCTAATGTTCTGATTATCTGGTAAATGTGCTGATACTGTTTCATGTGTTGTTAATGAGGCTTTGTGCCTACTTTTTCAGGAAATTGTAATTTGTATGTGTTGTGTGTTGTTCACGTCGTGCTCCTGTTGTGGGCGGTGACTCCACACAGGCGGATTTCTGTGTCGAGCTCTGATAGCGGCAGAACCGCCAATTCTATTTGTTCTCTGTACTCATTGTTGTATTTTTTGTGTTGCAGAGCTTATAGGTACTTCATGCCTTAAGTAAGACGTAAATCGCATTGGGCCTCTGAAGTGTGTGTTTCCTGTCTGGATCGTGGCCCATACGGGCAAATTCCCGTGGTCATCGGTTGGTCCAGTTTCGGCCCCGTGAGCTCGCTACTTTGGGCGGCTCGGGTAACAGGTCGTCCGTCGACGTATGTGTCGGCACGTGAGAGGCGGCCTTACATGCAACAGCATCAGCACAAAATTGTTGGTTGGTAAAGTGGTAAAAGTGTAAAAATCAGAACAATCAATCCAATTCCATCAAGTGTGTTTTGCCCGTGATTTCCATCACTAGGTGTAATTATGTTTAACGCAAACACTGATATGTGGCATTTTTTTTATTAGGCCTTTGGTATTGTTGCTCCATAGTGGGCTCTAAATTAGTAATATTTTCATAGGTAAAGTTTTTATGTGTAATGCCTCTGTTTATTGTTGTTCGAGGCATAGTTCAATATTCCGTGTATCACTCAATTTGTTTATTTTTTGTATAGAAGGGTTGCTTATTGGTACGCGCCTTTGTCAAATTTGGAATTAAAAATTCGTAAGCCGCTCGCGGCCTTAAAATAGGTTCTACGTCGAGCGCCTTGAGTAATTCTGTGTGATATTTTGACAATTGTAATGTTGAATTTTGTATTTTCAGCTATTGAATTTTCAGGTACTGTTCTTGTGATGCGACTAATGTTCGATCACTTCATTTTTGTATTTGTTAAAGTTGTAATTCTGCGTAGTTCTCTGTCAGATGTGTTGTAATCCCTGCACAGGGAACATTTTTCTATATTATTGTGAAATAAATTGTTATATTGTGTTCGTAACTAATGTGTGGTTAATGTCTAAAATAGACACGATTACTATCAATGCTCCTACGGTTCACGAACCTCATGTGTGTCCTTCCCATTGGAATGTTCACCTTCCTGCGAAGTTAGCCCCAGGAGTTAAATGTTGCTCCGCCCCTCCTTAGGTATCTTACCGGTCATTTATTTGCAACTCTCTTTCCTGAGTATTCAGGTGGCGACCGTGAATTTTGTATTTGTTATTAACTTATTAAATATTGATATTGTGATTGTTGCAAATATTAATAAAGAATTTATACTTACCTTTGGCGCCAATTTTCCTGAGCTTCTCTCTTGGTGCCTTCTTTAAATTCTTTAATTGTTTATTAGTCCCCCACCCCCATATTTAACATTTGCTTGGCGACCGTGACAGGACGCGGGAATTGTTGTAACAATTAACCACACATTGTTGAAATTTTGTATAATTTTTATTTATTTCAGCTGCCTGCAGTCCGCAACTTTATTGATTTATTTTGTGTTCCTTCACAGCTATTGGTCATTCTTTTTCCAGATTGTGTCACCGCTTTGCGATTTATTGTGTCATTGTTCTAATTTCTCTTGAACATTTTCAGAAATGTCGCAATCTAACCCTCCTCCCACTACAGAGGCCGATGAATCCAGTAGTCAGGACGAGCTTGACCGAGAGGAACGTCTTAAACGCATCGATAAGCTGCGCCGTGCTAGGAGTCATTACAAAGGCCGCCTCACCAGCTTCGAGAACTTCCTAGCACAAGACGGTAACGTAGAAGAGATACCAGTTAGATTGCAAGTGTTAAAAGATCAATATGAAAAGTTCTTAATAATTCAACAGAAGTTAGACGCGTGTTATATGAATGGGGAACCAGGCACAGAAAAACAAGATTTTGATAACAGGTACTTTGCCGCTGTGACCGCCGCGACGCGTAAAATAACAGCCTTCAAAAATCAGCCGTTGGGCACTACGCTTAACGAAGTTCCCGGCCCCTCTGGCCTTCAAACCCTTCCGGCTAATGATAACGTAACGGCTTCGGTCGGCGCTCACGCCTTGCCCCTCGCGAGTACGCCCTTGAGACCTTCAAATCCCTTTGAAGTTAGGCATGTGTCACGTCACTCCTCTGGCAGTGTAAGCACTCGTACACCGCACCCTCCCTCAGAGGACGAGGAAGCACCGCCTGTGCAGCGCAGGCGCACATTTTCTAGACACACGCCGCGACCCCGGCTGCCGCAATTAAAGATACCTGTGTTTTCCGGAAATGATGCCGAATGGGAGCACTTTTTCTCATTGTTTGAGTCCCTTATTCACAATTCGAGTCTTCCAGAAATCGAGAAGTGGCATTTTTTAAAAGCGCATTTATCCGGAAGTGCCGCGAAACTTCTAGACGGGCTGCCATATACGGCAGAAAGTTATCCCGAGGGCATACGGATCTTGCGTGCTCGCTTTGAAAACCCTAAATTGCGACGTCACAGAATTCTTGCTGCTTTGTTTAATTTCTCTGTTGACACCCGAAATTCTTCACACGGCTTGTTTACCCTTGTAGACCATTTCAAACGTAACGTAAGAGCTTTACGCGTCCTAGGAGATCCAGTCCAGCACTGGGATTCTATTTTGTCCTATCTTTTAGTGTCTAAATTAGACGAGAATACCCATAAGGACTGGGAGACCCATTCTGCCACCTCGCGGGTCACTGCCCTGGAACATTTGTATTTATTTCTCGAAGCTCGCGCTACATGCTTAGCAAACGTTGCCGCTGATAAAAAGTCAAAAGAACGGCATTCTTCGAAGCCATCACCCCCTAAAATTAAATCTAAAAACTTTGTTGCTTCTACTGAGTGCGTCCTTTGCAAAAAGTCTCATCCGTTGAAGAATTGTAAAACTTTCCGAGAGAAATCAGGTTACGATAGGTACAACTTTGTTAAAGAGAAGCGTGTGTGCTTTAAATGCCTGTCACCCGGTCATGGGTCGACAAAATGTAAGGCGAAACCTTGTGACAAGTGTAAAATGAATCATCACACCTTGCTCCACCGTGATGAAAAGGCTACGGTTAATGTAGATCAGTGTAATAGTTCAGGGCATGAAACCGCTGGTTCAGCGGAATGCCAGACCGTGAACGCCCACATTAACCAACACTGCACGTCTAAAGCATTGTTATCCACAGTTTCGCTTCGTGTCAAATCGGCTGCTAATAAGTTCGTCAAGCTAAGAGCTCTGCTTGACAACGGCAGCACACACACGTTGATAACAGAAAGTGCTGTTAGGAAATTAAATTTAATTCCGGCCACTGCCGCCGTTTCCATTACCGGCGTGGGTGGTTCAGTAACCAATTCGGTCAAATCAGTCAATCTTTCCGTGACATCTGCTGTCAATAATAATTATCAGCTTGCACTTAATGCAATTGTCGTGGAAAATCTGACCGCTAACATCCCTGCAGCAGATTTTGACATTTCTATGTTGCATATTACGAAACAAATAAAGCTCGCGGATCCAAAATTTAATATCTCTGCACCCATAGATATATTACTTGCCGCGGATGTGTTCTGGTCTTGTTTAAAAAATAGGAAAGTGAAATTGCCCAGAAACAAAAATTTTAATGTAGTCTTGAAAGAAACTGCTTTCGGGTATATTATCACAGGAGCAATGCGTAGTACGCATCTAGCTCAGGCCAGTCTTTGTAATTTTCTTTCGGAAAATGTAAATTTTGAACGTTTTTGGGAATCAGAGGAGCTGTCCCCTCATGATAATGTCACTAAATCGGAAGATTATTGTGAAACCATATTCTTGCATTCTGTGTCACGTAACGAAGAAGGGCGATTTGTTGTTAAATACCCATTAATCAAAGATGAATTTGCCATGCCCCCTTCCCGCAACAATGCGTTGAAGCGGCTCTATTGCGTAGAAACGCGGTGTAAAAAAGACGCCGAACTCTCTCAACAATACTCTGAATTTATGAAAGAATACCTCGATCTAGGACACATGCAACTTGCTAAAGATCAATACGCTGATGGTGGCAACGTGAATTATCTTATCCACCATCCGGTATTTAAGGATGGCAAAATTCGGATTGTCTTCGACGGATCCTTTTGTCACTCTCCAGGCATGTGCCTAAATTCACTCATGCCCGCTGGCCCGGTGGTTCAGCCGGACCTCTTTTCCATCCTTGTAAATTTTCGCTTCGGCAACTTTGCGTTCTGCGCAGACATACAAAAATTTTACAGGCAGGTGGCAATCTCGCCCGATCAATACGATCTGCAGCGCATCCTTTGGCGCTTTGATAAAGATACTCCCCCGCAGGCGTACCAGCTCAAAACCGTTACTTACGGCCTAACCTCCTCGTCATTTTTGTCCACTCGCGCTCTGCTCCAACTCGCCATTGAAAAAGAATCGGAATTTCCGCGTGCCGCCCACGTTATTAAAACCAGTTTTTACGTGGACGATCTCGTCTTTAGTGCTGACAGTCAGCTTGAAGCCTTAAGCTCTTTAAAAGAATTGATTCAAGTGTTAGACACTGCATGTTTCCCCCTTTCTAAGTGGAGGTCTAATTCTTTGGAGACTTTGCTTAAATTAAATGTTATTCCATCTGAAGAGTTGGTAGAACTTAGCGACAAGAATGTTACGAAAACCCTAGGGCTCGTCTGGGACGCGAAACACGACTCTCTCGTGTTTTCGGTAAAAGACGGCGAAATTCCTTTCACAAAACGCCTAATTCTCTCCGAGATCTGTAAACTTTTTGACCCTCTCGGATTTCTTAGCCCTTGTATCATACAGGCGAAAATTCTGATGCAGAAAATTTGGCAGTTGAAAGTCGGTTGGGACCAAAATATACCGCCCGAAATCATGAAAGAATGGGAAAAATTCTTTATCAATTTACGTGAATTAAATGATATCTCTTTGCCTAGGTGCGTGTCAACATGTGACTCGCCGAAAACTTTACATATCTTTTGTGACGCTAGCACGTCCGCCTACGCGGCAGTCGCGTACTTAGTAACCGACGGCGCATCCCACCTGATCGCTTCAAAAACTAGAGTTGCCCCAGTTAAGGTAAAGCTCACTGTACCGAAACTTGAATTGTGTGCCGCACTTCTAGGTGCTACATTGGCAACTAAGATCAGAAACATTTGTCGTATAACATTCGACAAGATTTATTTTTGGTCCGATGCGCAGGTAGTCCTCACATGGATTTCGCAGCCTCCCGCTAGATGGGCGCCTTACGTCGCGAATAGAGTTATTAAAATTCAAAAGATGACTGAGGGCTCCGAATGGCTTCATATTCCAACGAAGCAAAATCCAGCTGATATAGCTTCTCGTGGTATGATCCCGAGCAAAATCCGCAATTGTGACCTATGGTGGAACGGCCCGGCCCACTTGCTTCTTCCCGTGACGTCATGGCCTCCGCAAACGATCAATACTTCGTTTCCCCTCGCAGAGGTGCATGCCGCGCCCTTCCACGCCCCTTCCCCTCCCATTTCGTTACTCACGAAATATTCGAATTACAACAAACTTCTTCGTGTCACTGGGTGGGTGAACAGGTTCGTAAATAATTGCAGAAAGACTGCGAAGGAAAAAAGCCGTCTAAAGAAGCTTAAAATTATTAATGATAAAATTGATTTTTCTGAATTCTTATTAACTCCTCCAGAAATAAACGCAGCCGAAGTCACAATCTTAAAATGTGTTCAGTCAGAATGCTTCGGTGAGGAAATTAAGCAATTAACTAACAATTCAAAACTTAACCCTAAAAGTTCAATTTTGTCACTCAATCCCTTCATTGACGAAGATGGCCTACTTCGTGTAGGTGGTAGACTTCAACGCTCTACCTTAGTGTTTGATCAAAAGCACCCTGTTATTCTACCTTTCGGACATTTCGTCACTAAGTTAATTATCAAACAAGTTCACGACAAAAATTACCATATAGGACCCACCGCACTCCTCTCCCTTGTGCGGACCAGGTTTTGGCCCCTTAAAGGATTGAGGGCAGTTAAATCTGTTGTTAATCGTTGTATTGTATGTTTTAGAGCTAATCCTAGATCCCCAGAGCAGCTCATGGCTCCTCTGCCTGAATGCCGAGTCGAAGCCTCCCTCCCGTTTCAACATACGGGATTGGATTACGCGGGGCCCTTTCTGGTCAAGCTCACGCATCAATCCAAAGAGCCCGAGAAAGCATACATCCTGATTCTCACGTGTATGGCCACACGTGCCGTGCACCTCGAGTTCGTGGTTTCCGCCACTACCAGTGCTTTCCTATTGGCACTCAGAAGATTTATCTCACGACGTGGAAGGCCACAAGTACTATACAGCGACAACGCTGAAACCTTTAAAGGCGCCCAACGGAAGATCGGAGAATGGATGAACAAAGAGGCTAAGAGTGTACCTCAGGAATGGGTAGATTTTTTGGGTCAAAACAGAATTGAGTGGAAATATATTCCTCCACATTCCCCGCATCACGGGGGTGTCTGGGAACGGGTAGTAAAGTCAGTTAAAGTTCTATTGTATAAATCTACTAAAGTTAAAATGCTTACTGTCGACAATTTTAATACTTTCCTCATAGAAATCGAAGCTATCTTAAATTCCAAACCTTTGTGTTCTTTGTCTGATGACACCGACTGTATCGAGGCCCTCACTCCTGCTCACTTTCTAATCGGCCGGCCATTAAATACGATCTCTTTACCGCCAGCCGCTCCTACAATCACTAAAAAACTAAATATTTTGCAGGCAGTGCAGACCATGAAGGCATTCTTTTGGAAGAGGTGGACCCAGGAGTATCTGGCGGAGTTGCAGACGCGCGCCAAGTGGCGCACCTCCTCCCCTGATCTCCAGATTGGCCAGCTGGTCATCATACGTTCAGACGGCCTCCCACCTCTAGTGTGGCCTCTGGGCAAAGTCATCGAGGTGCTTCCCGGCAGAGACCAGCGAGTGCGCGTTGTAAAACTTCGTACTCAAAAAGGCATCATTACGCGCACACTTCCGAAGATCTGCCCACTGCCTCTGGCCGAGGACGTGGATAACTTAGCTAGAGTGCCTTATCCGTCCTTTCGGTCGCTGATATGAGTGCATTCCCCACTGTGACCACTGTGGCATGCACCACACCTCCCCCCCCCCACCATGTTAAATTTCAAACTAACAATGACTTGCCATCACCATCTGGAAGACATCCGAGAAGCCTTCTCTACCATCTGAGAAGATATTTTATTGTAAATTTAGTGTTAGTTAGAAATTTAAGTTTACATGTCTATATGTCATTTATAATTATACACTATATTTGGTAATTTGAACACCTCAAAAGGTACCTAATTGTAATCTATGGCCATAGAAATTTAGGTAATTACCTGTATTTTATTACTAAGTATAGTCTATAAGCAATATTTGGTTTCAAAGGAAAAATAAAAAATAATGACATGTTCATGATGTATACAAAAACAGGTTGTTATTAATTAAAATTCATACATCAATGTAATCTGGTGTAGCTAACAAATTCTTAAGTTTAGAGTAATTTTGGAGTCTTTTGGGCACTTCACTTAATTTTTTGGTGCTATAAATAAATTTTTATTAGACAAATAAAAATTTATTTATTCACAGGTATATAGTTCCAACGCCGACCGCTAGATGGTGTCGTTCTTGACCGGCGCTCGGATTATTGATTTTTTCTTGCTTCTCTGCTGCCTACTCCGTTGCTCTAGCTTATAGATTCCATGTATACAATCGATATGTATTATTCCACGCCTCAGTGGCGGTGAATTCAGCCCCTCCACTTGCTGGAGAAGTTATAAAAACGGCCTGCGCGCCGTTACTCCCCCCTTACAGTGTTTGTCGTCTTGCTCGTCGCAGCTCCTGCTCCTCGGGTTTCGCCGGCATTTAGGCCGGCCATAGGTGATGGTAACGCGGGTAATAGGTTCTGAAGCACACTGATTCACAACAAAAGTGGATTTCTAATTTTTGTATGCAGTATTTATACTGCTAAGATGGAATTGGATTGATCTCAAATAGGTGTAATGTTATAATGTTGTATGTTAATGTTCTGATTATTTGGTAAATGTGCTGATACTGTTTCATGTGTTGTTAATGAGGCTTTGTGCCTACTTTTTCAGGAAATTGTAATTTGTATGTGTTGTGTGTTGTTCACGTCGTGCTCCTGTTGTGGGCGGTGACCCCACACAGGCGGATTTCTGTGTCGAGCTTTGATAGCGGCAGAACCGCCAATTCTATTTGTTCTCTGTACTCATTGTTGTATTTTTTGTGTTGCAGAGCTTATAGGTACTTCATGCCTTGAGTAAGACGTAAATCGCATTGGGCCTCTGAAGTGTGTGTTTCCTGTCTGGATCGTGGCCCGTACGGGCAAATTCCCGTGGTCATCGGTTGGTCCAGTTTCGACCCCGTGAGCTCGCTACTTTGGGCGGCTCGGGTAACAGGTCGTCCGTCGACGTA
>BLKR01008104.1:0-25819 GCA_011170035.1 Teleogryllus occipitalis
TCAGGGAATACGAAATGCTTTCCCTGGTCCGCCTTGGCAGTGTAAGGAACTTTACGGCATATTTGCTGGGCTTGATAGAATTTATAAAACATATATTTTTCTTTCCTTATAACTAATAGTTTGGCTTTGGCTCAATGGCAGCATCCATTGTATGTAGATGATTGGGAGGTTCTAGGGCTAAAGTCTCGAAGGTGGCGATTTTCGACAATGCCATAAAGCTAGCAGGCAATTAAGCCGTTGTCTGGAGAAGAAATCTGTCGGCCGACTGTTCGGTTCGGGAGTTGTCCATTAATTCTCTGATCTGAACAAACGGGTCACGGACCGCGGACGATTAAACTACCGCACATGACGGGAGCTTAGAGTTTGCCCAAATGAGGCGGAGCCCCGCTGAGGGAGGAGGGGGAAACCCCGGCAGCATACGTGTAGGTCGACGCCGGATCTCACCATCCATTGGGGAACGATCACCGCCACCTACAGGGATGTAACATCCATTACACTCGCAGTACTAATGACTCTAGCAGTTGTCGCGCTAGGAATGATTACTCACCACTATTTAACATAAACCATCCAGCGCTCCCATTCATACCTCACCGTCATTTATCCTCGCGATCACCATTCCGTCATCCAAATTGCTGAACCCGAAAGGAAACTACATCCGTGATCATCTCGCAGGAAAAGGGAAGTCGAAAGAGTGCAAGTGTACGCTCTTTAATAAGTTTGGCACACTTCATCAAATAAGCTGTGGTTGAGATTCGCTGTGATCATTTTCCATCTTTCTTCCAAGTTTCAGTAAATGAAATCTTAAGCCCGATTTAACAGAGCAATTTCCTTCAAATGTTTGGTCCCATAATGGATACAAAATCGACGTGAGGTGTTAACACTCAAGTGTTTTCGTAGTGAAGGTGGATGAAGAAATGAAGAGAGATAAGGCCTGATTATACCTAGTGCCTAAAATGTTCATTAAATTCTTTTATCTGACTATCGCATAAAGCACTTTCTTCGCAAACTTAAATATTGCTTGATAGTTGCCGTATCCCGCCGTTGATTTTGAGTTGTGTTCTAAATTTTAGTCGCGGCATTTCGTAAAGTTGGAAAATGATTCCAAGTTTTTACTTGGATGGGTTAGCAGTAGTTGTGACAACATATCATAATTGCCAGTAACCTAAACCTTAAATATTAGCCTAATCAAACTTCACCTGACCAAAAAACATTCGAAGGTCATGTCGAGATGACGTGCCTCCATTAGCGTTGTGATCAATTTTATCTATATTGAACATAAATTTTAAGTAAGCTTTTTTTTACTTTATTTATTGTCACATCAACAGCGATGGTCATTAGCGACAATTAAATAATACATTTGGTTGTTTTAGTTACAGTAATAACAAATATGTTAACAAATATTGACATGGTTTCTTAAATTGTTGACAATAGTTAATAACTATTATATATCAGTAAATATTTGAATTTTTTGCAAAAATTAAGGATTTTTCTTGGTATTTAGGGGATTCCAAAATTAAGGTAAATGAGTCATTCTACAGAATTTGTTGTTTAAGAGTGTTGTAACGAGGGTAGTGGTTAATTACATGGTTTAAATTAAGAAGAGTGGAGTTGTCACAGTGGTTGCAGGTGGGAGGAGGGCTTTTGTTAAATAAGTGGATATGACTCAAGCTTTATTTTTTAAAACAATAATTTATGCCTATTTAATTTTAATTTTTTTGTCATTATCTATCTTTAACAAACAAACTTTACGGACTAACCTGTAGCAGACCAAGAACTGTTTGATAAATCTATTTGTTGGTTAGTTTGTTAAAGGTTGTTAATGATAAAAGAAAATGTTTTTCAAGAAAATATGCGTCCAGGTAGCTCGATATCTTTCAAAGAATAACTCCGGTCACCCATGTGGTATCAATTGCATGCCATATTAAAAACTTCATCACCCCTACGACTTAAAGTTCCTACTGCCAAGCAATGATCCGTTCAATCCAATCCTACGCTTCTATCTGGGCTTCAGCCAGCAAATCAAATATTAAAAAATGCAGATGTTCCTAAATAAATTCCCCCGAACCATTACAAAGGTATTCTGGTTTATACCTAATTCCCAGTTACATAACAAACTTGGCATTGCCCCGCTCTCCGCCCATTTTTCTCTCCCATTCTCCCCCTTCTATCTCAAAACTCCCAGATTCTCTCAGCCGTACATTTCAAAATTGGAAAACGAAATCTTCACCATAATAGACTACAGAGAAAACTACCGCGACATTTCTTTGACTCTCCCTGATCATTATGTAGCTGATATGGCTTCACACATTTAATTCACAAACAATTATTTATTAAATTTACTAAATGTACCCATATACTCAATTTTTTCGTTCATCACTCTTGTTTCTCAGACAGTGTTAATATTATTCAGTATGTTTTAAATGTATTATATTCGGCTGCTAAGGGCATTCGGGCCAAGTGGATATATTTTTTTAAAAGTTGATCATCTTCTTGTACAAGTCAAATCGGATGAACATTTTACCGTGTAAATAGGATTTTACAATTGAATAAGCTGATCATGAATGACAGTATCTCTTCCTGTTGCAGATACGGTTTTGTGCGCGAGGTGAGGCTGAAGTACAAGGTGAGTCATGTGGAGGAACATGGAAACACGCTTCATCAAAATCGGGTTGCGCCTGGGACTAACAAGTTGGAGGTCAGGCTGATAGGGAAATTGTTAATGGCAAATTGCGCGCCGACTTAATGCACATATCTTTATCGATTAGCTGCCTACTAAAGGAGGAACACAATGTCTCAATTCATCCACTAAATTGGTATGCTCTCAGCGATATTACTCAGCTTGGTATCAGTCCATTCACGTTGAAGGATAGCATTGACCTGTCAGACTTCCAATAATGTTAGTGAACAAGTGCCGACTGAATACAGCCTGCTGGAGATTACTAAGCACATTGTGATATGAGATACTCGGAGATCCCTAAGTACTAAACAAGACGTAGATACAGTGTGTATAGAGAGCTACTAAGAATTTAATTCCAGTTATTTGAATTTAAAAAAATATATGTATCGTCGTAATTTTTTGCTTCTTAGTTTTAAATTTTCTTGCGAGTTTCGCTTCTATGTGTATCACTATTTTAATTCATACAAACATTTAATTTCTTCTTCACCTACATATAAGTTATTTTTGTTGAATTATACATTTAAGTTTAATTCAGTTTAAGGGTATTCGATTGTTTTTCATGGTAATATTAAAATACAAATGTAAGAACGCCTTTTAAATATGTTTTAAAATAGGAAATAATTATTTATTTTATGAGACAAAATTCCAGCATCAACTTGCCTCACTTACCGAATATATCTTTTTCGATGGAGTACTATAAACAGATATCTATGATTTATATTTAAGGCAAGCAGTTGACCACTAATCGTGTTAAATGGAAATTTGGTGATAACATACTCTGAAACCACAGTTGCAAACTACTTTCATTACCGTGACAACGTGATGTGTAGCGTACACGACACATTATCCGATAAATCCTGTGAAATAACGTTTTCCGATATATTTCTACCGTAACGTAAGAGTTAGCGCATTTGCTCTGGCTTAGATACGGTATGTAATCCACCTTACGCAGTGCTAAAACTCACCATTCATTGATTGTCTTGCGTTCGTATGCAAGTTTTACTTCAGTAGAGTGACCGATCAGGCATCTTGCCATGCGCGGACAAACAAATATTTATCTCAGAATACCGTTTGTACTCCGTATTATACTAAAAATGCTATTTACCATGCTACCTCCAATGTCCAAGTGAATAAAATGTTACCAGTTATCATAGGACACTTTCATAGTGAAAAAAACAAAGAAAAACGATTTTCCTGCAAATAATTTTTTAAGACGTATGTAGCAAATTGATGTGTATTATGTATACATGAAATCAATTATAATTGTGCAACAGGTAATACGTACTACCTTGAAACATTGTAATTTTTTTCATATACCTTTTTAATTAACTTTTCCATTGGCATATACGAACCAATAAAACGTTTCTAGTCTCTGGGTTTTCATTCACTCTGCACCTCCATCTCTGTAATTGTGTCGGATGATGGAGGTTCTACCGTATCTGTCTGCAGATGTAACCGACCGTGGGTGTAAGTGCCCGAGCTGCCATTGTGGTCGGAGGCTCTCGGGCTCCGATCCTGGCACTCTGTTTCCCGACGTCTCGATTCCGATTCCCATGCTACTGGAAAACGGCTGGTGCAATATCTCTGAGAGCTCGAGTGATATAGCATTAGGCAATCAGCAACGAATGACGTTGCTATAGAAAAATACACACGGAGTCATTTACAGGCTCTTTGTCATTTCTGTTTATAATAATAATAATAATAATTATAGTTACCATGATATTGGTAATCATGGTATAATTATAAAATAATAATAATAATAATAATAATAATATTTATTATTATTATTATTATTATTATTATTATTATTATTATTATTATTATTATTATTATTATTATTATTAACACAGAATAATGTTTTAGACGTGTGTAATATTAAATAATGATTACAAGGGTTGGGATGGGTATGCAATATTAGTTTATCCTTTAGTTAGAATAGAACGTTTGTCGTAAGCATACGAATAAGGGTTATGAAGTGATTTGCTTATCCATATTTGTCCATATTTTCCGGTTGAGGACATATTTTCACATATTCAAGTAACACTCGCATATCTTTGCATATCTCAACGTTCTACTGGCAATATGTTCCATATTACAGTCTTTCAAAATTATTCTTTGAAGATTATTTTTAACTTTTATTATAATTTATAGTGTAGAATCAAGTATAGAAATATTTCTGGGTTTAACTGAGCAATTTCTTGTAAGATTCAAAGTGGGCTTCATTACTGCTTACTTCATTACATTTACTCCGTTACAAACCTCTAGCCACAGTTTAGCTGGTGCAGTCCTATATTAAGAGATGGAAAGAGAAATTTCGCGTTTGAGTATTTAAAACTAGTTTATAACCCACTGGTTTGTAACGTCCAATTATCAGAAAAAAATTAATAAACTTGCTTTCTGTGACACAATGTTGAGTGTATTTTAGTACGTGATTAAAGTTTGTTCTACAACCCATATTAAAACTGAGAACTTCGCCCGTTCTGTAACTTAAGTGTTTGCTTAATACATTATTTTCACTATTTTAATTTATTTGTGTTTTATTTTTATCCAGATTTATACTATTTATTTTTATATACAGTACAAATAACATAACTGAAGGAATTTTGTGAAATTGTATATGTATTCGCTTCCCAGAAACTCTAGAGTTTTCTTGCAGCCAAGTCTTAACCCATGTTGAAATCATGTTTTAGTGACTGTTGAAGTACGAAAAGTTGTGCATTAGGAGAAAAATAGTGAGTGTTGATTTAGTTCTTCAAAACAGGACGTGACCACCTGTGTCCCCTTGGAAAGCACCGCAAATACAGAAAACGATAAAATATATATTGCCGTAGCTCGAAAACTGAAAATATTTTGACACAAATTTTCAGAAAATGATTAGAATATATAGCTAAATGCATTTGCATTAGTTTTTAATATATTGAATTTTCTTTCAATTATATTGCAATTTATTGTGGAGCCCGGATTTGAACCGCCCTTCCTCTCATTCATTGACGTCGTTTCCAGGAGTGGTATTGATATCCGACCACGAAATTCTTTTTGCATTCATTAATTTTATATATTATCCAATAATGCAATTCGTCATCTCTGCGTGATTTCATTTGACACCTTCTTTGTGCAGATTGGTTGCGTGTGAGAGCTGCAAAACGAATCTATATCATAAAAACAGTAATACATCATCGCTACATAAGAAAAGTGACGCACGTAACAAAACTGTAATTTTTTGGGAGAACGGCTCGGGAGAACGGCTCTGGGCGGAGTCGTCCATTTTGCGGAAAGACAAAGTACTTTTCTCTATAAATCGCTTGTCTTAGGAATTAGTTTTATGAACATGTTTCTAGTAAAAATACTCGCATTGAAACATATTTCTTTTAAACCGACTGAGATAGCTCGGATAACAGCTAATCCTGACCGGCTGAGGTCGCTCAGGGGTTCAATTAATGTCACTGTAGTGTCTCTGACAAGGAGATACTAGTGTTCGAGTCCCGACGGCGGGCGGCAGGATTTCCGACATTAGCTTTTCAGCTAGGTCGAATTCAACCCGCTATTTGAACGAGAATTCTAGCGGCCGGCTGCTCTGGTCGGTAGTTTCCGTGCTTTCTCTGATCAAGTCCAGGCGAATACCGGAACAATATTTTAAGAAACGAGCCACGAATCGCACAACTCTCATCTTTGTCCTCACCTGACACCTCACAAATATGCTACTCTGCCACCCATGTCGGAATCTCTCAGTGCTTGTCCCGGCTGGGGCGTGCTCCCCTGGCAGGTACCTGTAACTCTGCAAGCCAAAGTTTCATGAACCGGCGGTGGAGAACATTGCGATCTCCTGGAATATAACATTCACGGGACTAATCACTGACTTGAGTCATTAGTCACGTATCATCTCAATCAAGAAATCGGACCTTTTTGTCTAATTTCACTTCCCAATTTTTGAGTTCTATGAAACATATCGTGTTTTAGTGTTTTCATTGGTTTATAGATTGGGAGAACAAATTGAAAAAGGCGTGATTGTTTTTCGTGTGAACTTACTACACCGCGAGAAAACAATTTGCATTTGAGCAAGTTGAAGCTGCGTTCATTTGTCCAATTCGTGTTGTGAAAGTTTTCATTCCAGGACGTGGCAATGCTTGTATCTCGCTGGATGTTCCGACCTTCACGTCGAATGATTGATTGACTTATTCGTGTTTCCGGGCGCGTCAACTGCTCTGCTCATTGGTCCCGTTAGTGTAGCGCATGTTCCCTCCCCGGGAGATGGCGGTGATCTTCCCCCGCTGGATGGCAAGATCCGGCGCCGACCTACCGTCGAGTAATGGGATTTCCCCCTAACCAGGACTCTCCCACCAGCTGGGCACCGCTCCAGCCGGGACAAGCGCAAAGCTCCCGACCGGTCTCCCGGAATATGTGGTAGTGTAGTGCATGTTAGTGTAAGTGTGTGTGTGTGAGGGGAGAGGATAGGACAAGAAGAGGAAGGACAGATCGCGCGCGGTCCGTGGCCCGTTTGTTAGGGTACTGCTCCGTCATTCGCCTGGTGTTGATGGGAGAAACCACGGAAAACTACCGATCAGAGCAGCCGGCCGCTAGAATTCTCCACCAGACAGCGACTGAATTCGACCTAGCTGAAAAGCTAGTGTCGAAAATCCTGCCGCCGTGGGGAGTGGGAACCTAGGACCTCCCGGTGAGAGGCGCTGCAGTGACATCAGTTGATGCACTGAGCTACCGCTCCCGGTCCCTTCACGTCGGCTAGCGTGGCTTTCCTCCTCCAGGTATCCCCTAGTGTGACCCCTCCACCTCTGGTCCCGCGCCACGTGTAGTAGTGTAGTGCGTGGGGTGAGTGTGTGGGGGCGTGTGTGTGCGCAGAGGCAGGCGGACGCGCTGCTGCGGCTGCTGGAGGAGGTGTACCGCTGGCTGCCGCTGGGCACCGTGGTGGACGGGCGCGCCCTGGCGGTGCACGGCGGCGTCTCCGAGACCACCGACCTCACCTGGCTCAAGACGCTCCCGCGCAGCAAGGTACCTCTCCTCCACCGCCCCTCCCTCGCCACTCCACTCCATCCTACTTTGCCATTACGCTCCGCTCCTCTACAGTCCGCTCCACCCCTCTACGCTCCACCTCACTCCTGCACTCCACTCGTCCACTGCCACCTACTTCTCCACTCCACTCCGCTGTACTCATCTCACCATGCTCTACATCACCCACCTCTCCACTTCATCCTACATCCTACTCCTCTCCACGCCGTTCCATTCTACTTCGCAATCACACTCCGCTCTTCTCCAGTCTACTCCACTCCTCTGCGCTCCACATCATTTTCTTTCCATTCCATTCCACTCCACTCCACTCCTCTCCACAGCACTCCACTCCACTCCACTCCACTCCTCTCGAAATTACTTCTCTCCTCTTCATTCTACTCCTCCCCTCTCCTCTCCACTACACTCCACAACACTACGTTCTACATCACTGCACTCCTCTCCATCCCACTCCACCACACTCCACTCCACTATGCACCACGGCCCTCCACACCACTTTTATCCTCTCCACACCTTTCCATTCTACTCTTCACACCACTCACTCTACTCCATTCTGCTCTTCGCAAGTCCGCTCTACTCCTCGCCACTCCATTCATCCCCCTCTATTTTCTTCTTAATCTCTTATTCTTGTGTTTGCCTCCTCTTTTATTCAGTGACCGTTTCCTCTTTTTGTCATCTTTTCATTTTTTTGTGTTTCTCTCCTCTCCTTTTCCGTCTCCTCTTTCTCTTTTTTCGACTCTTTTCCCTTTTCTTCTCATTGTTTTTACATTCTCCCTCTCTTGTTTCATCTTCTTTTTATACTATTACTCCCTTACCCCTCCCTCTTCCGGTTCGTCTCCTCGTTCTCAGCATTTCCTTCTCTTTCCATTCCTTTTCTCTCCTCCATCCTTTCTTTTTATTCTCATCCTTTGACCACCACTATTTTTCTGCTGCTCTTGGATCCATCCTTTCTGCCTTCATATTATTTTCTCTTCTTCCGTATCTCCTTTGTTTTCGTTTCTTCTTTCATGTTCTTTCCCAATTTTCTCCTTTTTATTCTTTTCATTCTCTTTTTTCCTGTTCCTTCTCTTTTTTCGTCTAATCATTTTCCTTCACTTTTTCCTATTTCTTCACCTGATTCTTCGCCTTCCCTATTAGCAACACCTGGCAGTCAAGCAATAGCAGCTTTGAAAATCGTTGAATGCATTGTTTCTGGAATTTAAACTTTTCGTCCGAGCCAATCTGCTCATCAAATACATAAAAATGCCCAACTGTTTATTCACACATTTGGAATTGATTAGTCCAGTCAAATGATGCTCAAACAGGGCAAATAGTGGAAAGTTTTGGATAGAGAGTTATTTCGAAAAAAACTGAAGAAGTCTTTTTTGCATAAAAGCGTGTTTCCTGGAAAACGTATTATTTGCAAACCTGATATTCATGTTCAGCGATCCAAAAAACATGTAGGAAGCAAATTTCAAAACGACTCTATAGATTTCCCGTATTTTCCACGATTTGCCTGGACTAACTGCCAGCCACTCGTCCCAATGAGCCCTTGGAGTGAAACGGCGCTGTGCTCCGCAGTACGTGTCGCTGCTGCGGCCGCCCGTGAGCACGACCGAAGGCCCCGGCGGGGAGCTCGTCGACAAGATGGAGTGGAAGCAGGTACGCGCACGAGGCGGCTGCCCTGCGGTCTGACAGCGCAAGGCGAATCCCCACGCTCAGCCTCTTCTATTCATCTGCATGTATCATGTGCTCTTGATCTTGCATTGTCTGTTCCTACAGGGAATTACTGTTTGTAACTAGTGAATCGATAATGTTCTTGTGTTGCATTCTTTCCCTCAGCTTAAATAGCCGTATAGCAGGAAGATGTAGACGCGTATAGTCTTAAAATAGCAGAAACTATGGTACAGGTATCCGCAACGTGTTGAGAAATAGCAGTCAAATATTAAAAATTAACTTGATTTTATATTTTCGTTTTCATAGAGATAGTGGAAAATGTAAACAGTAGATGGCATCCGGAGACGAATTGTACTGCTACGCATGAAATCTGTTCAGTACAGAATGGAGATGAATTTGGGGATGAAGGAAGAGGGCAATAGTCCAATATGATATTTCTTAATGATGAAATGAACGAAAGAACGATTCAGCAACGATCAGCAAAAGCAACAATGGTGTTAGTAAAAACAATTGTATAAATGGCTGTCTGAATGAAGAAATAAATTTAAAAAAATGATTGAATGTTTAAATTAATGTCCAAATGAATGAACGTCTGAAGTCATGATAGGAGAGATGAATGGGGGAATGAAGGAAGGACGAAATAAAGAGATGAGCGAAAGAAAGAATGAACGCATGAATGCAATAATGCATTTTTAAATGGGAAAGAACTGACGTTGTAGGGGGTGTATTCCTCTGGTGGTTCGCTTTTGTCTCCTGGCTCGAGTTGATTGTGTGTTTGGGGCAGGTGTTTGACGTGCTGTGGAGCGACCCGCAGCCGGGCGCGGGGTGCGTGCCCAACAAGCTGCGCGGCGCGGGCGTGTGCTTCGGGCCCGACGTGTCCGAGGCCTTCCTGCGCCGCCACGGCCTGCAGCTGCTCCTGCGCTCGCACGAGTGCAAGCCCCTGGGCTTCGAGCTGGCGCACGGCGGCAAGGTAACACGACACGGACACGCGCGCACACGAACATGCGCGCACACGAACACGCGCGCACACGAACACGCGCGCACACGAACACGCGCGCACACGAACACGCGCGCACACGAACACGCGCGCACACGAACACGCGCGCACACGAACATGCGCGCACACGAACACGCGCACACGAACAGGCACACACACGAACACGCGTGCACACGAACACGCGTGCACACGAAAACGCGTGCACACGAACACGCGTGCACACGAACACGCGCACACGAACACGCGCACACGAACACGCGCACATGAACACGCGCACACGAACACGCGCACACGAACACGCGCACACACGAACACGCGCACACGACACGCCGCACACGACACGCGCACACAAACAGCACACACACGAACAGGCACACGAACACGCGCACACACGAACACGCGCACACACGAAACACGCGCACACAAGACACGCACACGAACACGCGCACACACGAACACGCGCGCACACACGAACACGCGCACACACGAACACGCGCACACACGAACACGCGCACACACGAACACGCGCACACGAACACGCAACACGCGCACACACGAACACGCACGCGCACACAACACGCGCACACACGCGCACACACGAACACGCGCACACACGAACACGCGCACACAAACACGCGCACACGAACACGTGATCACTCGAACACGTGCCCACACGAACGCGTGCGCACACGAACACGCTCGCAAACGAACACGCGCGCACACGAACACACACACGAACACGCACAAACACGAACACGCACAAACAAGCACGTGCTCTCACGAACACATGCACGCACAAACCGCGCACACATGAACACGCACACACACGAACACGTGCATATTCAAACTCGCGCGCACACACGAACACGCGCACAACCACACGAACACGCGCACAACCACACGAACACACGGACGCATACGTGCACATGAATATGCGCTCATTTCAATAAATTAGTAGTTTTGGGGTAATTTTCAGTTCCATTCTGTGAGGTATTGAAGGAATAGCTGAAATAGTTAGTGGCATAGAAAGTGCATGCTTTTAATGAATAATAAGAGAGAGTTTCTTTTGCGGGCTCGACTGAGGCGCGTGTGTGTATGGGTGGTGGCGCAGGTGATGACGGTGTTCTCGGCGTCCGACTACTACGAGCTGGGCTCGAACAAGGGCGCGTACGCGACGCTGGCGCCGGGCGAGGCGGCGCCGCACTTCGTGCAGTTCCAGGCGGGCGCCGCGCGGGCGCGCCACCTCACCTTCCGGCAGCGCGTGGACCTGGTGGAGGCGGCGGCGCTGCGCGAGCTGCGCGCGCAGGTGGCGGCGCGCCGCGCGGCGCTCGAGGACGCCTTCCGCAAGCGCGACCCCGACGGCGCAGGTGAGCTCTGCCCTCCCCCTCCCGCCCGCCCGCACTTCACCCGCTGCGCTTCACCCTCCCGCGCTTCACCCTCCCGGCGCTTCACCCTCCCGCGCTTCACCCTCCCGCGCTTCATTCCGCTCTTCACTCGCCTACGCTTCACCCTCCCCGCTTTACCCTCCCGCGCTTCACCCTGCCGCACTTCACCCTCCGCGCTTCACCTTGCCATACTTCACTCTCCCGCGCTCCACCCGTTCCTCTCTTAACTCTCCCGCTCACCACTCACCTACGGTTCGACGTCCCACATATAGCCCTTCTGGTTATTACCCTTCCGCACTTCACCCTTCCACCCTTCATCCTCCCGCGCTTCATCCTTCCAACCTTCATCCTCCCGCGCTTCACCCTTCCACCCTTCATCCTCCCGCGCTTCACCCTTCTTATCTTCACCCTTTCGCTCTTCACCCTCCCCTCTCTCTCCCTGTTTTCTCTTTACCCTTCTGCCCTGCTCCCTCCCGCTCTTCACCTTCGGCATTTCCCCCCTCCCGCTTTTCACCCTTCAGCACTTCAGATTCCCGCTCTTCACCCTCATGCTTTACGGCTCTTCCCCTTCACCCTCCGCTTCTTCGCCATCCCGCACTTCACCCTTCCTCGCTTCACCCTCCTGCTCTTCACCCTTCAGCTCTTCACCTTCAGCATTAACCCCCCTGCTCTTCACCCTTAAGCACTTCAGATTTCCGCTCTTCGCTCTGATGCTTTTCGCATTCCTCTCTTCACCTTCACCCACCGCATCCACAGTTCCGCCCTTCACCCACCCAACCACTCGTACATATCTCACTCAAGAGAACTTGCCAAATCCAATAAGGCGGAAACCGTACAGCTATTGTTTATGAACTAGCTAAACCTTTGTGATAACTTCGTGCAAATGAAAGAACTTAAGAAAAGTTACAACAGAAAACTGCAGCTTATGCACTCTAGGGAAAATGTAATTCCAGAATATTGTTTAGTGTTATGTAGTAGTTGTGTTATGAGGGAGGTTTACAAAATCTGGAATACAATAATCCCCATTCACATAAACAGAGTTAAACAAGGAAATTTAATTTAAATGTTTTTTATATACCTAGTGTGGCGATTGGGACAGTTACGTGGTACTAACCTGTAGGATGAAGTGTCGAACGATGAAATGTCTTTCAAGGGTGTGTGCAATTACCATATTTTCACAATTCAATAAACTATAACAATAAACATTGATATATAATTCCAAAGGTTACCTAGAAAGGGTCCTACATGATTATTTATTTACAATTAATTGAAAATTTTTCGTTCTGTTTGAATTTCATACTACTACTGAAGGAGGATGAAAGAGATCTTTGAATATCGAGTTTTAATGCGGGAATATTATTACATGATTTGCCGAATTTAAATTCATTAGTATCTGAACAAGATGGAATAGAAGGATAAAAACGATTTGATAATTTTAAAATTTATGTACTCATTGAATCTATTGCTAGTTCATTTAAAATTTGGTCATTGCGAATAAACCAGGGAGCTTTTAATATTTGACGTAAAAACTTATTTTGAATAACTTCTAATTTGCGTTTATGTTTTTGCAGTACCGTTGCAGTACGTGCAGTTTTTGCAGTCCGGTTATAATTTGAGAATTTTGATATGTGCATTATTAGGTATTGAAGAAATGTGTTGTTTTCATGTTAGTTTTGTGTCTATTTGACTAAATAACTGGGGGTATTTAACTGGGATAGAATTGGATAGCCAATTAATATGTTTAGTATCTGAATCGTTCGATCTTGATAATGCCACTGCCGGAGCTAGTATTCTCGGTCTCGGCCGCTGGACTGTCGCTGAGAACGTTTCAAACCGAGTTCTTTGTGCCCAGCTCTGCTGTACATAATCCGCTAGTACACTACATTTAATTGATCGGATCAATATTAGTCGCTCATTAATTTGATGAATTGCAATTTAATATTTGCATATCGTGTGAAAATGTATTTAACAGTTTGTGTTTATTTGCAATTTGGTTGATGTATCCAAACATCTCTCGTCAGAGGTGTGTTAATATTGTGTACACAACAATGCAATTCTCCGCTACATTGATTTATGTTCCATTAGGGCGAGATCAACAACATTAATTGAATACGGGCAATACTTTAAGTATACAATTTTGAGTTTCAACTGACGGTACTAACACATTATATCCTTTCTCGTACTCTTGTAACGGTTACGCAATATAATAGTAATAGTCTAATTAGCAAAATGTTTCCAACCCGAAAAAAATGTGTGCCCTTGCTGTTATTTAAACTTTAGCGTATATCCGGGTTAGCGTCATATCCGTTTACAACACCACTTTAGGAATACTAGGGCTTCCGACGAATCAGAAAAAAATTTAAAAGCTGTAATAAAATTAATTACCATGTTATTTATATCTTTACATTTCTGATTCACAATGAATTACAAAATAATTTTATATTATTTAAAATGAAGTCAAATTAATTTACAAATCACCATGTTATATTATACACATTTTTGCATAAATCTCGCACCATTTTCGTGCTTATCTAGTGAAACTCAGCCAAACTATTCCCTTTAATTAACTGTCTCGGATGCAATGAATGCGCAAATTGCTCAAAAACATTATTTTCTAAACACGGGAATGTTTGTATATGAAGCGATAAACCTGGAAGCGAAAATCCTGTTTGTCGAGAATCGAACCTAGGGCCTCCCGGTCAGAGGGGCTGCAGTGACATCAGCTGATGCACTAAACCACCGCTCCCGGCCATTGAGTCAGGATTAAGTCATGTCTCTATCGCTGACTAGAGTCAATGCATGACTTTTAAGGTACTATGTGACAAGTTGTATTAGATGTGCCAACCAAACAGAAACTGACTTATGAACTTGGCGTCATTTGCATTCAATTTTGTTTCAATTGAATTTTGCTCATGAAATCCATAGTTTTCATTATCTTTCAATTCAGTGTGTTGAAATACAATTGCTTACCAGTGCGCAACGCTCGCAATGACACAAGGACAAATGTGACAATCAGGGGCAAATGTATGTATAAATCCGTAAAACGAAATTTCCCGCTTCATATCAATAAGTAAACGTGCTGATTTTCGTCTCCGGTCCATGCGCTAGAAGTTCATAACATGTATCTGACGTGAGACACCTATACCAGGCGATCCTTTTAAATTCCATATACATATTTTCCTGGAGAATCTGAATCTACAATAAAATGGGTGTCTCCATTTACCTTTTTATTTTCCCTAACCCCCCCCCCTTCCGGGCAGTAGGGCTGAGGAGGGGGGCGATTTAGGTATCATTGAATGGGCCCCGTCCATTCGAACAATTTTCATCCGAAGCGAACTCTTCGAGATATTCCCAAAATCAGTCTTAAATACAACACCTGGTATACCGGTGTAGATATAGATTTCGTCCCGTAGCAAGTGGTGTTTCCGCTGTTGGGCCCTCCCATCTGGGGCGAATTCCCCACAGGCCATGAGGTGCTCCGCCGCGCCTGGCAAAGGCTGTGTGGGGTCGGGGATGGAAGTTGACTGTTTGCCCGCCGCCGCCCTTGGACTGGCAAACTTGGGCGCCGAAACTTCTCTGGCCCCCACGCAACTTGTCCGACGGCGGCGGAGGGGCGGGGCGGGGGCGAGAACGGAGCCAGCGTGGGCGTGGGCGTGGATGGGGGCTGCAGGGTTCGGGGGCGGTCGCACGGTGGGCGGTGAGAGAGGGGCGAGGGCGAATGTGAGGCGCTGTATGTTCTCTTGGGAGGAAAGGGAGAGTCCGCATTTCATTTATTATTATTGTTATTATTATTATTATTATTATTATTATTATTATTATTATTAGAATGGTTGAATATCTTCCTGTTGATTCCGTTTTTATATTGTAGATTGATCCTATTTGGTCCAATAAATTTGAAAAAGAACCATCTTTCTACAATATTATTATTATTATTATTATTATTATTATTATTATTATTATTATTATTATTATTATTATTCAAAATCAGGGGTTCCCAACGAGATTGGTATCGGCATCTTAAGGGTCCATACAATTTTGAAGGGAGTCAATGGTGATCGAGAGGTCGATCGGAGGTCGAATGTGACCCGGCACTTGATCAGTATAATCAAGAACCCATTGATCACAAGAACACGATATTTTTTATCATTTCAAGCCACTGAGCATAGTAATAAATTTCAAAATTAGCGTATCTGTCATTCATTCTTAGAGCTACGATGACGCTCCGACATCGAAAACTTTTTGTTAATGCATCGATGTTTTGCTAAAATTTGCTCATGATGGAAAAAGATGGGTGAGCTATTGTTCTGTGTTTCTGAACGTTGAGCGTTGTTTCTGACTTCAGGCATTGAGCTTCAGGCACTAGTTTGCGTCATAATATTAGTGGAAGTTTTAAATGCTGCCAGATTCCAAAATTATCGCATAAGTCATTCAAATGAAAAATATTGTATCTTTTGTTTCAATTGCACCTTCATCCTGTTATTTTTCATTGAAAATTGTCACTTTATGCCACTTTCAAAATATTTCTCAACACTTCTCGCTCTCCATGCAACATGGCGGCGAGCATCTAATCTGGCATTTCAAACAAAGTGCGCGAGTTGTGGTCACATCCATCTTCTTCTTCTTCTTCTTCTTCTTCTTCTTCTTCTTCTTCTTCTTCTTCTTCTTCTTCTTCTTCTGCTTCTGCTTCTGCTTCGCCACTGAAGGACTGTTCCAACTCAGAGATCATCCTGCCATCTTCTTGGGCGACCTACATCCCAATATCCGGAGGGTTTGTAGTTATATACTCATTGTGTTAATCTTGATATTTCCATTCTATTGATATGATTCGCCTATTGGCATTTATAGTCTTTGATTTTGTCATTTAAGTGGAAAATTTTTAGGGTGGACCTTATCTGCACACTTGGAACATGGTCTACCAGAGAATATCCAGCTACACTTCTCACGAAGCGCATTTCTGAAGATTCAATTCTCCGTTCCTCTGCTTTGTTCAATGCCCAGTTCTCACTACCATACATCAAGACTGGTATCATGGTGTAAATATACGGGTGAGCTACTCTACCGCACCGATTTTTGCTCGTTCTGCGTAGCACTAGTTTGCGTCACGAACCACGTGACCAAGGTGGATTCTTTCCATCATGGATGTGACCACAGTTATCATCTGATTTTAACCGTGATTATATATTACACCCGTATATTTACACCATGATAACATCTATTTCATCACATTTAAAAATCGATATTTTAAACATCGAGGTTTTTACTTTCTCGCTACCGGTAACGCAGTAGAGAGAAACTTGTAATACTCCGGGAAAAAGACGGCGAATTTCCGGCAGAAAACTCATATTACAGGGACCTGGTAACGAAAATGTGGAAAAATCCAGTTGCTAAATTTAGAAAAAGAAGTTCTCTAACACATGGCATAGCCAGAATTTATGTTTTGTGGGTCCTCGATACCGAAAAATCGAATGACGGTAAAACGTTCGCCTGTCCATCTGTGAACAACGCTAGCGGCTAAACCGCTCAGCTTGATATTCCCCAGTCGATCTGACTGATGTCGTGGCCGCTTAAATATGAAATCGATATTTTAATTTTTTTTGGGGGGGGGGTTACTTTACATGATGCTCTTGAAACATTTCCAAATTTTCAAAAAATTGTTCCATTGTTTTTGATTATTTTTTGTTGGATAGTGTGAAGGACCGTTAAGAGAACGGCGCATGTCTCATTTGCGTTGAAAACTCTAATTTCTGGAAAATTGCAAAAATCCGAAATTTGTCCTACAACCACAATAAAGATATAAATTTTTCTGAAATCTGTTCCTTAAAGATACTCTCTCAGAAATGTCTGCATTACTTTTAATGTAAAGCACTTGAAAGTAATTATCATGCACGTAAATTAAATGTAATGTATTGACATTAATTGTAATGTAAATTAAATGTAATGTTTGGCAACACAGCCTTCGACGCGGCGTCACCTGGACAGCCAAGATCATTTACATGACTCTGGCCGCGGAAGCCTACGACTTCACTTAAATGTAATGTACACGTTCAGTAACTTTAATGTACATGTACAATTTAACGTACGCGAACAATTAAATTTAATGCAGGTATGTAAGTTAAGTCAACAGTCGTACATTAAAGCTACATTGATTTTAATTTACGCCTTAAATTTAATGTACATGTACATTAATCTCCATTTAATGTACAAGGTACATTGAAATTCGTGTACAGTCGTACATTAAATCTACATTAAATTTATTGTAATTTCTGACTGTAGATTTTTAAATAAGGTAATGTAATAATTTTGCGTGAAAGCACATGGTGTTTGAGCACCACTAGTTTGTCGACGTTGCAAGGCTTTGGGCGCGCGTGGCAGGGACGGTGACGGTGGCGGAGTGGAGCGCGGCGATGGAGGAGGTGACGCGGCTGCGCCTGCCCTGGCGCCTGCTGCTGGAGCGCCTCGTGCCGCCCCGCAAGACCAGCGCCGACAGCGCCTCCAGCGGCGGCGGGCGCAGGGGCAGCAGCGCGGCGACGGCAGCGACGCCCGCCGCCAGCGGCGGCAGCGGGAAGCGCGGCAGCCGCCGCGTCGCCTACCAGGACACCATCACCGAGCTGGCCGAGGGCGCGGTGAGTACCGGGGGGCAAAGCGGGAGGGTGCTAGCAAAGGAGGCGCTTGTATCGCCAGGGACAGCTGCAGGTTAGGCTCGCCAACTTCCGCACATAAAAATTGGTTAATTTGGGAGAAATGCGAAAAGTGTCAATCATTGCTCATCATTCATCAGCAATAAATGCTCAATCGTTCAAAATATATGCATTTACGAAACCGCTGAAGAAAGCGCAAACATCGACCCTAACGGTTTCTCAGATCAACACCAGGCGAATGCCGGAGCAGTACCCTACCAAACGGGCCACGGACCGCGCGCGATATTTCCTTCCTCTTTCTTGTCCTATCCTCTCCCCTTACACACACCCACTTACACTAACATGCACTACACTACCACATATTCCGGGAGACCGGTCGGGAGTTTAGAGCTTGTCCCGGCTGGGGCGGTGCCCCCCTGGTGGGAGAGTCCTGGTTAGCCCCACTAACCGGCGGTAGGTCGGCGCTGGATCTTGCCATCCAGCGAGCGAAGAACACCACCTCCCGAGCAAAATCACGTGCTTCACTTACGGAAGTAATGACCATAGTAGTTGACGCGCCCGGTATCACTAACAATCAATCAATCAATCGATGCTATCTTTTGTAATATTACGTGCGTGTTTGCGTCTCGGGAACCCATGCAGCAGCCACGCACGTTTTAAGTAGCGTTGGCAGCAGTTCGAATTTTAGTTCTTGTAAGAAGGTGCTGCAGGAGAGAGCGCCACTGTAGTGGTCTCCACCACGTTGTATCGGAGCTGAAAGGCCCTGGTTAGTGCTTGCTACGCAGGGACTACGGATTCTGTCAGGAAACAGTGGCGTAGCTTCACTTGCTGTCCACTAGGGGCAAAACACTAATGGTATCACCCCATCCCCATAAATTAAATGTAAAAATATCTATTTCAGGATAGAGTATACATTATTCATTAAAAAACACAAGTGTATTTGCACATGCCATTATTATAGGCGTCGCCCCTAAAATAGTCTCTGACAACACGTGGGTTTCAGCTCCATTCAACACAGACACACACACTTTCACCATGCGCATACATACCATATATATATATATATATATATATATATATATATATATATATATATATATATATATATATATACACGTCTTTAGTTTAACTCGCAACCCATGATGGGGATGCACTCTTGTTTCAGCTATTCGCCATCGCTTGAAATACCTTGGACATCCCTTTCACTTTTAGAAACCCCCGACTCGGTGCTCTCAGATGTTGGGCTGGGAGAATGTGGCTAATTTAATTTGGAAGAAAGAGAATGCACTTTCTTTTCATTGTTCTGTCCTTGTTATTTTTCAGCGTGATGCAGCCACTAAACTGAAAAGACTAAACGCTATATTACTAACTAAATTATTATTTAAAATAATTATTCTATATTATTATAACTAAATAACTAGTTAGAAAAGGTATTCAAACCTATTTCTAATCGGCCTGGACGTAGCAACTACTTTCGTTTACAATGGTCTAAACGTGACGGCCTCTGTTTGGAAACTAATCCTGGGTTGTGAGGGCGCACCAAAAGACCCATACTTTTTCTTTTTACTTTTTCACTTACTTTGTAAGTAGTATAGAGGAAGTTTTGTAATTTTACAGCAAAAACGCCAATTTTTCCACTGAAAAATTCATATTCGAGGTCCCAGAAAGTGGATAATTTGTTGGTCCTATAAGTATAATGATTGTTTCGTCATCTTCCTACAACTTCAATATCGAAGATAGAGATTTTTTTCTTAATTAAATCTGTTCTTCAAATTTGTATCTTCAAATCAGCTCATATTATTTTCTTCAAGATGTAAGTAAATTTCAGGAATTTTTGTGTGAAATAAAAGCAATTTTTAAAACAATATTTTCTCATATACGGCTCCAAATTTTCCTTTGAACTTCCTGTGCGGAGAGTGCAAAGTTCAGTCCTTTAAACAACTTGACATAAACACCAGTTTGATTTATTCTTTTGAGTTTCTCAAACCCTATATAAATGTATTATTTAAATACCTCTTATATCGTTAATATTTACAAGACGGGCTATTTTATTTATTATTTTATTTGTGAGCACAAGTGCCTTAAATGATTTCATATAAAGTTTCCCCCAAACCCTAGGTATTCTTTTGCGTGACCGCAGTGCAGCTAAATATTCATCTTCGGTAAAACGATGAACCATATCTTGGAAATTTCATAAGCCACAAAATATGTGACATAAGAAATAAGCTTTGAATTATCTTCCACGAGACCAAAATGGAAAAAGACGCTCACGACCTGGAAGTTTCTTCTCTTTGCCCGAGCTAGCTGCCGCAGCAACTAGTTTGCAAATTCCGCAATATGCAACGAAAAGCTCATTCCGCGAAGATATTGCATGCTTCTACAACTTCAAAACCTCCATTATGGAAGTTTTCGCCCGAGGTAGAAACTACGTGGCTTTGCGCTGCCCCGATAAGGCTTTGTTTCGTTTTGCAACGTCGTACACATTGCATATTTTATGTCTGTACGCATAATAAGGCAGTCTGGAAATGACGAGGAAAAATCTTGATGACGCAAACTTCTCTTGTAGTTTCATCGTAGAGTCGCTTCTCAGAGTTGATGTTTACCACGCTACACGCGAAACTAGTGCTGTAGAAATAGGGACTTGCCCTTTTGGCGAGTTGGACTGAATGTTTGTCGACATCCTGCTGTGTACGTTTGATATTTGTGTTGCGGGTAACGTTTGATATTTATGTTACAGTATGTCAATGTCCAATTACATTCCGGCTGAAGTGATTCAGGGCATCAGCTGATGTCACTGCAGTGCTTCTGACCGACTCTCTGATAGGGTACTAGTTCCGACGATGACAGGATTTTTGACACTAGCTTGGTAGCTAGGTCGAATTCAACCTCTCTCTGGTGGAGAATTTTAACGATCGGTTGCTCTGGTCGGTAGTTTTCCGTGGTCACTCCGATAAAAACCAGGCGAATGCAGTAGTACCCTAACAAACGGGCCAGGGACCGCGCGCGGTCTTTCCTTCCTCGTCCTAGTTCTATCTTCACCCTTTACACACACATACACACACTCTTCCACATATGTCGGAAGCTTAGAGCTTGCCAATGCAGGGGCGGTGTCCCGCTGATACGCGATACGTGAGTGAGAGAAAACAGCAAGTCAGCGTGTAGGCCGGGAACGGTAGCTCAGTGCATCAACTGATGTCACTGCAGCGCCTCTGACAGGGAGGTCCTAGGTTCTCACTCCCCACGGCGGCAGGATGTTCGACACTAGCTTGTCAGCTAGGTCGAATTCAGTCACTGTCTGGAGGAGAATTCTAGCGACCGGCTGCTCTGATCGGTAGTTTCTCGTGGTTTCTCCGATCAAAGCCAGGCGAATGACGAAGCAGTACCCTACCAAACAGGCCACGGACCGCGCGCGGTCTTTCCTTCCTCTTCCTTATCCTATCCTCTGACTTTACACACACACACTTACACTAACATGCACTATACTACCACATATTTCGGGAGACCGGTCGGAAGCTTAGAGCTTGCCCGGCTGGGGCGGTGCCCCGCTGGTGGGAGAGTCCTGGTTAGGGGGAAAACCCTACTAGCCGACAGTAGGTCGACGCCGGATCTCACCATCCAGCGGGAGAAAATCACCGCCATCTTCCAAGAAAAAACATACACTACACTAACGGGAATAATAACCAAAGTAGTTGACGTGCCCGGAAACACGAAAAAAAAGTCAATCGGTGTGTAGGTTGGCGCCGGATCTTAACATCCAGCCAGGGGGGAAACGCCGCTATCTCCCTTGATAAAAGCATGCACCACACTTACGGGAATAGTAATGGTAGTCGTTTACGTACTCGTAAACACGAAATAATCAGTCAATCAATCGAATTACTTGTGTCGATGTTGACGTTAGTTTTAGAAGACTTGAAGGAAGTGCGGAAATAGTATTTCTTTTCTATTTCATCACTCAATGATTTTAAAATTATTAAATTTCTGAGGAAATGTATAAATGGGTATCCCTGCCCTACAAAAGGATGTACAGGCTAATAATAATAATAATAATAATAATAATAATAATAATAATAATAATAATAATAATAATAATCTCTGTTAAGTTTGAAAATCATTTTAAATTACGACTTACGACTTTGCGACTGCAAGTCATGCAAATTGAACTACATATTTTTGACAATTTATTTGTTTAGAAAACTGAGAAATTAATTTTTGAAGTCAGAACTTTCACTTGCAACCCGTAAAACAACAATATCTGACGTGAACTTACACAGCACAGACAATTTAACAAGTTGGTTGGTTGGGGCGGGGCGGGCGGGCGGGGCGGGGCGCGGCGCCTCGCTGGGGCGGCGCCACCTGGAGGTGTAGGTCTGTGGCCGAGGGGCCGCGTGGCGCGCTGTGAGGCGAGTGTTGCTGAGCGCTGGCGTTTGCTCTGTCCGCAGCCGCAGAAGACGGTGACGGACACGCTGTACCGCAACAAGGAGAGCCTGCAGGCGGCCTTCAGGGTCATCGACAAGGACCATTCGGGTGAGTCACTCCCACGCACCCCCACCTTCCCCATTAACAAGGGGTTTCATAGCAAGCATTTTCGGGCAAAAGCAATACGAGAGAGTGAGTGAGTGAGTGGGGGTGGAGTGGGGATGTGTGTGTGTGTGTGTGTGTGTGTGTGTGTGTGTGTGTGTGTGTGTTAGTAGATGACTGTCATAATCATTTCTGAACGTAATGCGGGAAGACGCTTTTATCTTCGACTTTCTCTTTGGCAGATGATTACAGTGATGGTTTGCTTTGGTCTACTACTGTATAGAGACTGGTAATTTGATCATGTCGATAGATGAGTTGGTGTGGATGGATGGGTGATTCAGTTGCGGGGCATGGTGGTGTGAGAAGCGAATCTCGCCGCTATCACTTAGTGGAAACTCCCACGCCCACGCTGAACTCCAATCGGAAGGACGATGTACGAGGGCCAGTCAAAACGAAATGCCTCCAATTTTTTTTTCTATTTAAATAAAATGATTTAAGTGAAAAATTTTAATTTGGCATTATTTGTCAAACCTTCTACAGTACACAGTAGTAGTACCTTTGTGCGTCTCATACGGCAGTACAGCAGTCGGAAAACCAACCGGTATGGATGTTCGTAACACTACTGTGTGATTGAATTCTTGAATGCAGAAGATGAAATGTGACGGATGCATTTTGTCGCACTGTCTCCCTCACTTCATCTGCAGTGAATCGGTCACCATGAATGATGTCATCGACTTGCTGAATGTTGCGTGGAGTGACTGCAGTCACCGACCTGCCCCTCCGCTCTTCCTCAGTCGGTGTTAGCCCTTCAGCTTCGTTATAGCGACGAACATACCGTCTAACAGGGCTGACATCCACTTTTGTATCGCCGTACATATTTTTCTGTGTTTCCTGAATGCGAATGGGCATTTTAATTCTGCATTGAAGAATTAAATCACACAACACTGTCTCTTACTGTCTCGTACGAACACCGGTGTCCGCCATTTTCCAAACGACTGCTGTGCTGGCACATGTTGACGCAAAAAGTTACCACTGCGGTAGATTGCAGAAGATGGTTTGAGTAATAGTACCAAATTTTTCAGTTATATATTTTCATATAAGTAGAAACAATAGGCTTTACTTTCTGACTTACCTACATATATCTGAGGTAGCGTTAGAATTTCTATCACAATTCCGGAAATAAAAGTAATTCCTTGATAGAAGTCGTCCAAAGGACATTAATTTACAAAACACTGACAAACATTACGTCCAATTTGTTCTCAATGTGGCGTTGATTTTTGTCAATGTTGTGCGATCCTGCGTGCTCTTCCCTAAAATTGAAAAATTTCGATTTTAATTTTTGGTTGTGTCTAGTATTACACCATCGTCCCTTTATTGCTTTTTCATAAAAATCTTGGTTCTCTCAAGTTGATTTTATCGTTGCGTTAAGCATGATTGATCCTATAGTTACGCATGGTACAGTTTCATTCCACGAACCAGCTTCAGCTCCTTTCCACATTTACCATTTCGTGAAAACAGTTGATTTTAATCTGATTTATTGATTGAGTGTATTCAGTCGGCTCGTACTAATTGCAGTTGATGTAAAATTACAAAAATAAACGAGACTCGTTTCTGAATTACCGTCGAAATTAAATGTAATTACAAAATTAAACTTGTGCAATATTTTTAATAACCAGACGTAAATTCATGAAAAAATTACTCACATTATCAACACTGCTCTTAGCGATTCTAAAAATACTTTCTTGTTTAATTCGGACCTTGATGCAAACAAAATAAGCAAAATTAGTCTCTAAGTAATTGGAATTGAAAAAAATATGATACAAAGGAACGACAGTCAATATTACTTACTTATTACTTACTATTATCGATACTTTCATTTAAAATAGCAATACATTTGAACTAGCTAAACTACGTTCGTGATTATTAGACGATTATGAAGAGAACATTATGTACTAAATCATATAAAAGATCTATTTCATAAGTCATGACGACCATGTCATAACATCCAAAATAACAGAAATGTGGTTAGTTCAGAAAAGCATTGACAGCCTTTATTCACTACGAGATTCCATCACCGAACCACATAAGTACTCATTGGTGGGTGGTTGGCAACCCACGAAAAAGTTAGTGTGTTAGAGACTATGCTCGAAAAGAAGATGGAAGTAAAGCAGCTGTCAGACGTGGAAATTGCAGTACCTCGTGACACACGTATTCTCGTGAATGTCATGCGAAGCTACGAGGAGCATTGGCTAGTGCGCCTTGCGGTGGTGCTGCACGATCTTCAGAGACCTTCGCGTGAAAACTGACAGCCTCCCACGCAGCAGGCGAGAAATGGTTCACGAAGACGAATGCACTCAACTCCTCATTGTTTCCATTTGAGTCTAATAAAGACATGGTTTCTGCATGTATTTTAATTTAGCTTGCTTCTATTTATTTTTACATGTATATTTTACTTTACACGTTTGCTTCCGTACTTCCAACTAATTTGGTATTAGTATTTATAATAACCTTGTAGTAACCTTCAATCCTATTTGTATGATTTCTGTCACTCAAAAGAAGATTCCTGCCACGGCATTGGCCGATTCAAGATTGTGTTATCGAGACTCATGGAATGACTCATACATTGTTCAGAGATTTATTCTTGTTTGTGTGTTTAGTTTCGTTTTTCGTAGCTCCTTAGTAATCCACTATCTAAACAACGAGTTCTGCGCGCTGCAGCGGTCGCTAAAATGCTCGAGAGTCCATTAAAATAGTTTAGGGGACTTTTGGGTTTAGATTTTATCAGTGCCCATAAATCTTTAGATAAATATGTAGTTGCCACAAAAAAAAGAATTTTTGGGAATAAATGTGAAAAAAATCTTTACAATTGTTTTGGTACAGATAATTTAAAGTTACATTTTTTAACTTTTCACTGAATGTAATGCCACTT
>BLKR01008105.1:0-25774 GCA_011170035.1 Teleogryllus occipitalis
AATAAATAAATAAAACAATTCTTCGTTCGACCGCCGATATTTTCGGGCGCTGTCGGAGGTCGTTCGGATTAACTAAGACCATTTCAGTTTACCATCACGTGTTTCAACGAATCTCGCACATCGGACGAAAACGTCCGGGGTCGGGCGACCGAAATTACGCCCTCCAATTCGCTGAGGCAGCCGGCTGAGGCTTCGTGGCCCCTCAGGTGGCGCCGAGTATTTCAATTAGAGCCTCCGTAACTCACCCGCGGGCTCCTCGACCGCATTCTTCCGGCGCCTCCCAGAGTTATGCTCGTAATCCCACCCGCCCCAAGAAGGCTCACGATGCGTGTAAATTTTTGCCTCAAGTAATCTCCAAGTCCCGTCACCTCCATCAAGTCAGCGAACGTTAATGGATCTTACGCGTTGATGTATTAGAGACACGTCGTTATTGACTTCATGTACAAGCCCTTGCAATTGGTTTACCAAACGTTCTCAAAAAAGTACATGGACTAATTTACAAGTTCCAATGTAGCAAAGTCGTATGTGATATCGTACATATATTAATTTGCCTTTTATTTTCATGTTTGTGAATATTTTCCAAGTACATGCATAGAATTACTTAGTTATCTATTTGCATTCCTATTATTTTATAATCTACCAAAAAATCTAATTATTGGATAAGTCTGTCAAAGAATTTGAAAAGTCGTACGAGTTAGCCCCAGCTACAACGCATGTCTCAACTTCAAGGGTGATGAATTACAATACAGTTTAAGGGGTAGATGTTTGTGTCTGCGCTTGTGTGTGCCCGTATACGCATTCCCTGATTAAGAAGTGACGCGATTACCTTGCTCTATTTTTCGGCAATAAAGAAATACAAGTTGGAAACGGGGCGGGCTGGGCTTTTGAGCTGTTTCGGCGAAGCACGGGGGGGGGGGGCAGCAGACGCGGTATCAATGGGAGGAACAAACGACGTAAGCAGGTGATATGCGGTATGTACCAAAAGATCCACGGTATACAGGAGTTACTCTAAGAAATGACTATTTTGACACGTCGAGAAGCAAATGAACGTGATGCAGGGTGATAACATTACAAGCGATAATAGTGATGAAACCATTTACAAATGAGTATTCATGTAAACATGGATAAGAGCAGGAAATAAGGACAACATAGAAAAGAGCCCAAAATGTATTGCTTATTTATCCTTGAAAATAGATTTTATTACATGGGAGTTTTTTTTAATTCAAGTAGTATATGACTTAGTGTAGGGATCACAGAATTTTGAAAATGTGCACACAATTCATTTTTCTCCATAGCACGTCATACGCAGTTTTAACTGTTTTTTTTTTTGACGTAAAATAAATAAACGAATGCTCTGACAAAATGAGTGCTCGGACATAACCCACAATTACGTTGCCAGCAGTGGCCAAGCAGTAGTTGTCAAGTTTGTTCCTTCTTATAATAATCTCTCTACACCACCGATTAGGAGGCGGGGTCATGTATAAGTCATAAAACACAGTAACTGCGGTAATACATGGAAATGGACACGAAAGTGAATTATGTATTGGAATATTTAAAGATCAACTATAAAATAATTTGAATAGTAGACATTTGCTTAAAAAAATTCATCACTTGAATAAACAAGAGTAAATGTTCACCGAGTTAACAGTCCAGTTTTCTCTCCCCTTTTTTTAGTTCTCTCATCAAACCTATTATCTCTTCTTTCAATCAACTCTACTGTTCATCTTTTTTCTGAAAAATAAACCCGCGATGTGACGTTTAATCCCGGACAAGTACTCTTCCCCAACAGTGAACAGTCAGCTGAAAATCCAGAGAGGAAACATCGCAGCGAGCAACGAAAATCGATATATCGGAGCAAACGAGTGCATTGTTGTTGCGGGCGGTCATTGGGCGAGCGTTGGCGGCCGCAAACTGCTGACTGCTCGGCGCAGCTCGTAATTGCGCCCATTGGAGCCGCATGCGGACTGATAAGGAACGTTCAGGGCGGCGGCCGTGGGCGCGGCAGCAAGGGCGGAAGGAGGAAAATTTGTAGTATTTTTGGCGTAAGGTTCGTCTACATCCCGTACTCCCATTCAGTCACGTACTTCTATTCTGTCCCGTACTCCCATTCTGTCCCGTACTCCCATTCTGTCCCGTACTCCCATTCTGTCCCGTACTCCCATTCTGTCCCGTACTCCCATTCTGTCCCGTACTCCCATTCTGTCCCGTACTCCCATTCTGTCCCGTACTCCCATTCTGTCCCGTCCTCCCATTCTGTCCCGTACTCCCATTCTGTCCCGTACTCCCATTCTGTCCCGTACTCCCATTCTGTCCCGTACTCCCATTCTGTCCCGTACTCCCATTCTGTCCCGTACTCCCATTCTGTCCCCCTGCTCCACTCCTCTCCCCTTGTTCCACTTCTCTCCCCTTCTTCGACAACTGTCCAATTGCTCGATTTCCGTTCCGTTTTCCATCTTCTGTCTTGTTTTCCAGAAAAACATTGTGTGGGGGGTACAAAATGTAACATGGGATATTGCTTCGTCCAATTTTTGATTAGTGAGCGCTTCGGCAAAAATATCCTAATTTTAGTTTTCTACTTAAGATAACGCAAAAGTGAATATCTGTGCCTTCCTGAATTTCGAATTTCTGGAAGATCTAGGAACTTTTTTTTTTTTTACATCCAACCACTCCACATAAGCTGTGAAACATACATTTTTCGCTTACGTATCTCAATAGTGTATCGTAACAAAAAGTTTAATATGTTGCAAATAAATTTGATACCATTGCCTATGAATTGTTGCACCTAATATTGTTCTCTCCACTACAGCTTTCAAGTTTTCAGGTTCAGGAGTGACGTTATGAAGTTTATCCAGAAACTTATGTAATTCTTTATACATTTTTAGCAAGAGGTCCAGTGCGACAAACATTCTTGCTATTGCTGAGTATCGAGTACAGTTCTAAGAAGCGATCCAGACAGCACATTTTATAGTGTGTAACTATAAAACAGATCGGGGAATAATAAATTAATTTCCTTCTTTTAATTATTTTAGTTCTGCATTCGACCTACTGATATTTTGCACTTGCTTAATCCTGCATAACACTTAGTACATTGAATACATTTTCAGAAATAACTAGCTGAAATCTTGCTAATACATAGCACAAAAGAAGAGCTGCAGAAAAGTTTCTACAGAAATGTTTTTCGTATTCACTATACAGAAAATCGAGAACTACAAAAATATTGTTTCTTGCCGTTTCGTGTCAATTTTTTTAATATTAATGAAATGAAAGAAATTAACAATTTCTGAACTAATACAATAATTATTATTCACTGTAAACACAGAATTTAAAATGTTTCAGAAAATGTAATTGAAATGTTTAATATTTACCGAAATCTCTACATATATGTTGAAGTGGACTATCATAAGAAATCCTTATATCCATTTTAAAGATGTTAAGCATAAAAATCAACTTAAAAACACTATATTGTTTGTGAAGGAACACAAACGTCGAACTATTGGTGGCCATTGCGTTGTAATGATTCGTTTACATATACAGTCGACTCCGGTGACAGTGAACTTCTGAGGACTAACACTTTTGGTTCGCTATATCCGATAATCAGGCTATTTTTTCTGTTTTCAAAATTCAAGTAGTATATGGCTTAGTGTAGGGATCACAGAATTTTAAAAATGTGCACATAATTCACTTCCCCATAGCACGTCACACAGTTTTTAACTGTTTTGACGTAAAATAAATAAATAAATAAAATCCGAGGTTCACTATATGATCTCAAAATTAAATAAAATTTCTCAATAACCATTAATTTTATTAATATTGAGATACAGCATTATACATTAACAGTACGAACCAAATATTCCAATTTCTTTATTTGTCCTTAAAAATCAATTATTTTCAATTGTTCGTTAGTAATTTCTCTGTCTTTCTCCAAAGATCGTGCTCTCTCCATTCTTGAGTCTGCATTGTCCTCTGTGACTAACCATCGAATTGCTTTTTCGACACCCTTCAATGCATCTTGCACAGTTGAAACACCGTCCTACTCTCCGAAGGCCTTTTAATACCATACGAGATGCTTTCGCTAGAGGGATAGCGGAAGCGGCTAATAAAACTGATCGCTCTCCCAGGCGGCACGGCGGAGAGTCGCTGCAGCAGTCGCTGCGACAGTCGCGTGCGTCCGGTCGCCTTCGTAGAACTCGACGCGCTTTATCCCGCGGAATATCGAGTAACATCAAGGTTGAAAGTGAAGCTAGCAATCGCGCGGCGCCTCCGCCTCCGCCTCCACCTCCGCCTCTGCCGCCGCCTCCGCCGCCTCCACCTCTGCCTCCACCTCCACCTCCACCTCCACCTTCGCCTCCGCCTCCACCGCCGTCTCCACCTCCACCTCCGCCGCCGTCTCCGCCTCCACCTCCGCCTCCGCCTCCGCCTCCGCCTCCGCCTCCGCCTCCGCCTCCGCCTCCGCCTCCACCTCCGCCGCCGCCGTCTCCGCCTCCACCTCCGCCGCAGTCTCCGCCTCCACCTCCGCCTCCACCGCAGCCGCCGCCGCCACGAAAAGACCACACAGAGCACGGCCTTTGTTTCCGCTGTGAAACTTGAGTGGCATAAGGTCATCAGTAAGGTATCCATCCCGGGTCCGCTTCCTTCACCTCAGGGGAAGTTTCTTCGATTAAGAGCTTCGGCCGACGATATTTTTTTCAAGCTGCCTTGTGTTGGAATTTGTGGCACTGAGGCGATATATTCTTTTCCAGGATACTTCCAGGTATTTTTTCCAGGAATTATTTTCCAGGTATTTTCTACGTTCACTAAAGCCGAGGTTCAGGTTTACTATAACCAAATATTCTTATGCTTAATTCTAATGTAAGTGAAACGGGACCAGTGACTTAAGTTCACTATAACCGAGGATTCACTCTATCCGAGTTCACTACAACCGGAGTCGACTGTACTCGGTAATCTTTGCTTGTTCAAGACGTCGAAATGTCGATTGCTTTCGTTATATGGATTGCAACTCGCTCAACAAAACATAATGGACAAATGACGGCAGATAAGAGTTCATTCTATTAATTTAAAAATTTAAAAATATATTAAAATGTAGTGTTTATACTATCAAATCAGTAAATAAGAGTAAGGGATAACACATCTACGACCCACTACCTTGCGTTTAAAGAAAGAAATCGCAAAATTTGTAAGAGAAGAAATCTCAAACTTTTTTCTAAACGTTAGCAGAGTTTAAAATATGTAGATGAGAATATGCTGAATGCGTGGAAAGAACAAACTTACTTGTGAAATTTGTAATTATTACATGACAATTCTTCCTTTGTGGGTCAATTTCCGTTTCCGTCACTTAGAATAGGCAGAGACGCTGAAATTTACGAATATTTACTTATTACTAATTATTAATAATTAGTAATTTATTAATAATTACTAATTACACATAACATTACTTTCACAAATAAAACAGTCTTCACTATTTCTTCATTTAAATAACTTCACTTTCAAACATTTAAAGAATATTTTATTAATTGTAGGTAATAATAGGAATTAGCGGATGTGTAGCACACAATTAATTTCAGATTGAAAATTATAACTTATTGATTGATTACTGATTCTCAGCGCTTCATCTGCTGAAGTAATTAGTCCCTTAAATGTAGTGAATGTTGTAAGTGGTGAGCAACACATCGATCTCGTTATACACTATTGTTAAAATCACAAAATTAACAAATTGCCAGTTCAGAATTATGTATATAAAAAATAAAATTATTTACACGTCCAACGTTTAGATTCCATACCATAAAGGCTATTTGTTGTGTATGATTACTGTTTGTAAATTTCCATTTGTTTTATTTAACATGACGGAATTTGAGCCAAAAATGCAACTTCGTTGTGTACTCCCTAGATAACACCATCTGCGAGAATGCTTCTTTTTTCCTGTCCATTCATTCACACGGATTGTGAACTGGCCGACGTCTAGCATTAAAGCGTCGCCAAAGCAAAGAAGCAGCCGGCGCAGAAACACGGGAGCGGAGGCAAGTGGCGCGCGCTTCTGCATGGCGTCTCGCAGATGCCCAGCGGCGCCAGCTGCGAGGCGCGTGCTGCGGTCGTACAACGCACGCGTGCGCGCGCGGCGCGGCGCACGACGCACCCACGCGTGCCGGGTCGCGTGGCACATGTGCGCGCGCTGTCCTCGCGCGCATCACTCGCTCCCGCCCACGCCGCACGGCACTTTCTCAGGAAGAGGCTATTGATTGCTAGGTTCTATACTGCGGTCTTTACAGAGCTGGACCTCGAGGTCACTGAAGGCCCGTCACCACGGTAGCTTTTATTTATTTATTTATTTATTTATTTATTTATTTATTTATTTATTTATTTATTTATTTATTTATTTATTTATTTATTTATTTATTTATTTATTTATTTATTTATTTGTTTATTTGTTTGTTTGTTTGTTTGTTTATTTAGTTAGTTTGTTTGTTTTTTATTTATTGCACCCGAGCAGTAGATAAACTACTTTACAGGTCTGAAATTGGATACAAACACTAAACAAATAATAAAATATTAATTGAAAAGCACCGAGGTACTTGCAAATTAATCTAACTTAACCCAATACGGTAGCATTTAGGCACGGTTTTTCGTGTCTTTCTCAGTCGAACGCTAGAGTCGCTCTATCTGCAGCACTGCTTGATACGGTCGCGAGAATGCGACACCTAGCGGCACAACTGAAAAAGACGCAGAAAACCATGCCTAAATGCTACCGTGGTGACGGGCCTTCAGCGACCTTAAGGTTCAGCTCTGTAAAAACCGCAATATACTTAGGGATCGATCGTTAAATACGTAACACTACAGAGGGAGGTAATGAAGTAATTAAGTATATACCACATATACCTCTGGTAATGAAGTAATGAGAATTATTATTTGGAGCTTGAAATCGACAATATTGTTTATTTAAAAACTTCTTACCTTGCTAACTGATTCTACTTTTGTATGATTGTTTTTGTTAAACAATCTACCATTAAATTACATCAACTTAAAATCTCCTTTGTTGAACTCTTAATCTGTCTGGCATTAATTTGAAATAATCTTTCTTGTTATGTATTTTTAATATATTCTTTACCTAATAACGAATTAAATTGATTTCTGCACTTCTACTTTCTCAGTACGAAGTAGAGAAGAAGTTATGTAATACTGTGCGAAAAAATGGCGAATTTTTGGCAGAAAAACTCTTACTTCAAGAGCCCTGGTAAAGAAAAAGTGAATACATCCAGTTGTTAAATTTAGAAAAATAATTCTCTATCAAGTGGTGTACTCATCATGTTTCGCATGATTTTGCGTGAAAATACGGGCAAAAAAGCACGTGCTGTTTTAGCAGCACTAGTTTTAACTGTTGTAGAAAAGTATATGCGCTAATTAAATGTTAATACGCTTTTTCACAGATTGGATGTGTTCTGGATGTCTCGATCTTTTTTACCTCTGTCTATTTTTTTATCATTTCAAAGACATTTTTTTGAAACTGGTTACTTATATACATGTAGTTATTTTCATGTTATAACCGAGCGAATGTTATAACCGAGTCGAGAAAAGCAATTGATTGCCATTTACAGTAATACTCTGATCTTCCTAACGTAGATGAATTAAGCTTTAAATTAATAAATATTTAATGTAATTTAATTTTTTGTATTTTAATATCAAACAGTAGAGGACGCTGACTATATTTAAGTCGGAGACTCCAATACAAGGGACGATCCCGCATACTCCTCAAGCGAGTGGGTGAAGAAAGAACATAATCCAGGGGATTGTTCTGGATCCGGTGCTGGCGATCGCCGATGCCGGGCTGCTGATCAGTGCAGCCCGGACTAGCGCAAAGGTAATAGGATTAGGGCTCGAATGCCAGGCTCTTGCGTCGTCGAGGATTGCTTCCGAAGGAACCCAGCCAGAGGCAGTGCAGGAACGGAGCTCGCACGGAGACTGCAAGCAATTAAACCGTCCCTCGCAATAACGCTGGGTATCTCGTAAAATAATTCTAGACAACAATTCAATGGGTTTCAGAAAATTAGGTTTCTGCTACACTAATAAAATAGAGACAGACCAGTATTTAAATACTTGTATGTAGTTAAATATTTAAATAGATATTTTTAGTCTGATTGCACATTAAACAGAATTAAACAAAAAAAACATCTAGTAAGTTTTAACCATTAACTACGTGATTTTACTTCACATGGCTAATTATAAGAGTGATCTGAAATTCAAACAAATTGCTGCCTTTCATTTATTTAATTTAAACTGAATTAAAATGTGTATTACTTTAATTCATCCAGTGACAATGAATTTGTCTCCCAATGTGCAGTACCCAAATTGTAACGTTTGGTTCAATTACAATGAAAAGAAACATTTTCTCTTCTGACAAGGAGAAAGTTAGAAATTTCTAGTTTATTTTTGTCTAAATAGAAATAATTAATTTTTTTACATCCAACATAGATTTTGACCCTCCATGAATGCTAGAAGAAAAGTAAAAAATTTTGACTGCATTTGACTGATCCAGTACAAAGACATACTATAGGGATTTGTTGCGACGAATTCCACCATGACATAAATTAAAATATCTAATTTAATTAAAATTCAACAGATCATCTAGAAAGAGGCAGAAAAAATGTAGTTTTACGAAATTGTTGAGTGTGTCAGTATTTAGTTTTTCCAATCACCACAAATACTTAAGTCGTTTGGTCTGTTAGTGTAATGCTTGTTATATCTCGCGAGTTACTGATGTTCCTCCCTCATTGGATCTGACATCCCACGCCGATCTCTAGGTCGTCATGCGAAATTTCCTCCTTCAGATATTCCCTCCAGACGAGCACCGCCCTAACCTGGACAAGTCTTACACTCCTATATGTGTGACAAACTAGTGAATGTAAGCGTAATTAAGTACATAAAGGGAGAGAATGGAATAAGAATGAGAAAGAAAAAATAGCACAGCTTCCATTGCGCATTTGGAAGGGTTCTTCTCCAGGTGGCGATAGGAGAAACCACAAAAAACTACCAATCACAGCAGCCGGCTGCAAAAATGTCTCTCCAGACAGCGGCTGAACTTTGTCTATCTCTAAATCTTGTGTCGAAAAGCTACCACCCGAGACTCGACCCCAAGAACCTCTGAAAGGGAGCGTCAGAGGCAAAGTTGTAGTCTCTGTGTTATCGCAACCGGCCAATTAGTACACAAAGGCCAGTCAAAAAGTAAAGAATCCTATCCTTTTCTGCTTATATAAAGTAAGTTAAGCGAAACATTCTAATTTGGTAATATTCCTTAAACCTTTTTCTACATTCCACAGCAGTAGGAACACAATCCACTGCATCAACATGTGGCAGCACAGCAGTGGCTTGAAAAATGGCCGACAACGATGTTTGTATATGACAGCGATGTGTGATTGAATTCTTAATGCAGGTGACTGTCCATTCGCATTCATAAAATATTGAAAAATGTGTATGGTGATGCATCAATGGATATCAACACTGTTACTAAGTAAGGTAACGAAGCTGAAAGGCAAACACCGTTGGCTCACGAAAAATGGAGCGACAGATAAGTGACTGCGGTCATTCCACATAACTTTCAGAAGTCGATGACACTGAGGGAGATAAAGCGACAAAATGTATCTCCAGTCACCCGATGGCTACTACCAATGACTTGTAACTACGCAAAGCATAAGCCATCGCTGGAGACAAGCACTGAGTAAAACGCCGGAGAAAAAAAAAAGGAATCAAGATCCCACTGAGTGCGTCTGAAGGGCGCGACCCGACATTTAAATATCGCCGGCAGAGAGCAGGAGCAAGAGGCATACAGGTCGTGCGCGCGGCGAGGCGCTGTTTGGTTTCCATTACGCGTAATCGAAAGCTAATACAGCACCGCGCACCAAGAGCCTGGCGCTGCGAATGCCCCGCCAAGGTGCCCCGCCCCCACCCCGCCACCACACCCCATCCCACTTCCCCGCCTCTCGACGACTCCACATTCCTCCTAGAGCTTAACCTTCTTTCGGTTCACACAGTCACCGTTCTCCACTGAAAGGAATATTGTATGATTTATTCATTCAAACCAACAGTTCCACTTCAAATTGCAGACATCCAGATTGATTTATTCCTGTACTTCATTGTGATTAAATTTATTTACATCGTAGTTTTGATGTGACGTTTCGACTACACCTTATAGCCATCATCGGACATCTTGTTTACAAATGCACATTTAAAAAAAAATTACGGTTGTATACCTTTTTACTACATTTTAATATGCATATATAAGTTGACAGAGCCTGCCTTTTTCAAAAAATAGAGTTGTTATACAATTATAGCTATTCTAAAATATTTACATTATTTACAATATTATAAAAACATATTAATACTGTGAGTGAGCGTAATTCTGCTCCTCTATCCTCGCAATAAATCGTCTAATTGGAAGACTGGAGACGATTACGAGCCAAGTATGTATTTCAATTTTTCAACCGTCAAGGATGGGGGGGGGAGGACAATGTGGAAGAAATAATTAATTTTGATTTTTGTTGTTACAAAGTTAAAACAAGTTGTAAGTTCCAGTGAAGGGATTGGATTCTATCATAGTATTTCATGTTTCATTCAGTTTTATATGTAAAGTCTCTGATACTATTCTCGCGCCTTTCCGCGGTTCCTAGTCCAGAATCATTACTTTCCCGAAATCCATGATATGTCCTGTCTCAAGATGATGTCTCGAAACCGAGTTTAGTTTTGGAAATGGTTCTTTTGTGTTCCTTTGATGTTCGAATACTCTTTGCTCAAGTTTTCTGAGGGTCTGACCAATATAAGCTTTGGGGAATTGAGTACAATTGATTTTATATTCGACATCCTATTTCTCCATTTTCTCAATCTTACCTTTGTTATTTTTAATAATTTTTTCTTTGTTGAGAATTTTGTGTACAAATCTACAATTTTGTCCTAGGGCAAGTTGTTTTAAGAATGTACGGGTAAATTTTGAAAGGTATATTGTAAATTGTGAATTGGAATGTTCAATGTAATTTATTTGAGACAATGCGATTTCAATTAAAAGGAAGATTAAAATTTCATGGAACTACTTTTAGAATCATGGCAAAAATAAACTGACAATTTATAGCAACTTACGAATAATAGTTATTACCTCACCCTAAAGGAAATAAATTGGATAAATCATACCAATTGTTTAAAATCGTAAACATTAAGTAATTATTATCTGTTAGGCACAAATATTTACAGATTACCGATCACTCCCAAATCCGTTAACTCCGTCGAACGACGGTCATTTTAAAATATATCCTTGGGATATTAAGTTGCCTATTCCCTCTAGTGGCACATACGAATTAGTCACACTAGCTTAGCTGGTTCAGAACATCAACTGATGTTGCAGTGGCTCGGGCCAGGAGGTCCTAGCGACCGGAAGGTTCGAGTCCCGACGGTGGCAGGGTTTTCGACCGTAGCTACATAGCAAGGTCGAGTTTAGGCAGTGTCTGGGGGAGAATTCTAGCGGCCGACTCCTCCGAGCGGTTTCCATGGTTTCTCCGATCAACACCTGGAAAATGCCGGAGTTATACCCTAACAAACGGATTACTGATCGCGCGCGACCTTTTCCTCTTCCTTGTCCTAACCACACCCCTTACTAATACACTCTCGACTTACATGCTAGAGACTGCCACAGATGTAAGAAGAACAGTCGGGAGCTTAGAGCTTGTTCCGGCTGGGGCGGTACCCCGTTGATGGGAGCTCGTACCTGGTTGATGAAAACCCAGCAAGACGACGTGTATGCCGGCGCCGGATCTGGCCATCCAGCGGGCGAATGGTCCCCATCGTTTCCCGTGATAAAACACACACTACACTTACGGGACCATTGTGGATAACTCCCTGGGAAACAGATAATAATAATTAATCACTTAAAAGAAATAGTCACCGAAATTACTGTCTTGGTACGGGTTCAATAAAATAAGTACAAACCATTACAGTAACTAGCAGAATAAAAATATTGATGGTTATTGAATTTTATTTTTGGGAAACATTTCATTCCATATTTTATACCAAGTCGAAATTATTTAACCTTTAATACTTCGTCGAGTCACTTGATGGTGTTCACAACCTTGTAGGATAAATCCCAAGCTGCGCGCCGCGAATATAAATCGGCACGAGAAGTTCGTCTCGTCCCACCGCAACCAAAACAAAAGATCGCGCGCCGCTGCTCATCTGTCATTCCGGCCGCCTCCGCGGGAGGAGCGCGCTATTTCATCCTGCGCGTGGGCCGGAAACGCCCGCGAAACCTGGCGGTGGAACTCATCACTCTGGAAAAGCCACGGCCACACTTCACGAAATGGAAGGCATAAATCTCCTAGGAACGGTACGCGCAACTTAACTTCCAAACTTGTTTCTTCACAAACAAGTAGTGTGTTTGATTGCGTGAAACCTGAAAATGGGGACCAGAATGGATTTTCTGGGAAAATAATGCGTCTCCTTTGGATTCTGTTACCATTTGCCAGATACATCTAAAGATTTTACTAAACGATAATGCATATGAATTGGTGAACACGTACAAGCCATTCAGGCGTGTCGAAATAAAATGTTATGATAAACAGAAACACAGTTACATTTGTAAACAATGAAAAGCAGGCATAAGATAAATATAATAAAGGTCTCAAGTGCGGGGAAATACAACAATCTATTGATCAAGATTCGATCTCCTGATTTTATAGAATTCCATTCAAAATAATATCAAGATTGTTTAACAAATGAGGTGACGAGAAATAACCTGCTTTAATTTTGAGGATTCTTCTAATGGGTACGAACAGTTGTATTGAACAACTTTCGAGACTTGATCCGCGTATCCCACTAAACTTTAAAAAGGTAAAATAAGCATGCGATCACAAAGCTTCACGAAAAGGCTTCAATATTGCTGTATACTCTGTGAAAAGTATTATGGAAGCTTTTATTTGGCTGTGAATAATATATTCCCTCTGCGTGGCATCAGAAGAATACGGAATGTGGGTCTCAGTCGAGTCTCCAATTGAGTAGCGCATGAACTAAAAGAGCGATCGATCAGGGCAAAAATCGACAAGCATGGAAATCGATTGCATGTTGAGCGCTGTTTATTCTTACTTTATGATTCAGACTTGTGTCTGGTTTTCTTGATTTATGTAGCACTAGTTTCAAATTCATTGAATTCATCCATTCATCATTATTATTGCCAAATAAAACATAAATGGGAAAATTTAGATGTCAGATATTTTCTAGATATGCTAGACCGTAGAATGAAACAGGCTACAGAATCAATTGATATTTTCGCAATGAATAAAGCAAGAGGAACTCCTTTAAAAGAAATAACATCAAGAATGTGGGTAATATTTCATAATATTTTTCAAGCTTTCATTTTAAAACAGGAATGCAGAAAAATATTACATTTAAGACATTTTTCATTAAATTCAAAACTGAAAATAATGTAGCTATTAATAAATTAATAAATTAAGAAAGTAATAAATAATAAAAAAATAATAAATAATAATAAATTAATAAACGTAAATTAATAAATAATTGTTACTGATCTTCAATACTAATGTAGACATTTGGACTAGTGCGAGCATTCCATAGTTTCTAAATTTATGGTTTAATAGTGAAAATAGTTTCTTGCTGGAATCCAAATTGGTAAGTTTCTGACAACCCACACCAAAGTGTAGAGGTACCCATCAAAAATGTAGCAATACAACGTCCAGAATGGTCTCATTGTGTACATTACGACGTATGAAACATACGTAAATGATTTCTTTACAGAAAAGCGAAAACCTAGTTTTAATAATCTAAAACAATTTCTTTCCAAGTCGTGAATGAAACTGACGTGTGTTGCATCGTAATGTGTGTTGTGGGATAAGAGGGATAAGGAGGTGCGTGGGATAAGAGTGCGCCTGATTTTGTTGCCAATGTGTAATCAGCAAACGTTTAATTATTTGAACATAAATATGTTTGTGGTCGGCCTGGAGGGTCATTCCTATTGCAGCAGTAGCACTCTTACGGGGTTAAGTGTCTATTAATTTTTTCTTAAATACTTTATAAGACTGCTATTTTAGTGTATTAAATAGAGAGAGATCTCACAATGTAGCTGGAGAACACTTCTAGCACAATAAATCTTGAATCTCTTCACTTTCAAGTAGAATGTTAATCACTCAGTGACATCTTATTTAATTCTTGAAATATAACATTTTAAACTAACGGATCTTTGCAATGTTTCAATCTCGCTACGAAGTCATGACAATATTAATAAGAGTGGCTTCCAATATAAATAGACATCATATAAATGCATAAGGAATGTTGTGTGTTCATGACTAGCAAAATTATTTAAAAGAACATTAGTTGCTGGAAACGTATTCTCCATTTCAATACTTCTCATATAACTACGAGAATTCTCTTGCAAGGAAAAGCGGGTGCTGTGTTGCCAGATGTCCTGATCGAAAATCCGTTCCCGCTGCATCGACGCCGGTGCTAACGATCTGGAAAGCGATGTAGATGCCTTGTGTTTGCGCTGCGGTGGTGGCCAGAACCGATAGACCTGTGGCGACGATGAGAGGAATTTCTCAAGGGGAACGTTCATAACAAAAGAGAAGCCTTAAGTGCGAGATCCACCTAAATTCAGTCATTGAATTAAAGGCCTTATAGTTCAGTAATTATTTATGTTTATTCTTAGTATGCTGATTATTCGGTCTCGTATCTCGTTCTCAAACTACCTCCTGACACAACCCAAAACATCTCATAAACCTAGATTAACTAGGTAAGATACCAAATGTTTTTTTATTAATGTATACATGTACTTAGATTTATTTTATAATGTAATAACAAAATTACCCTTGCAAAATAGTTTTGATCCTGAATTTAATTCTTGTGAATTATTAAGTAATGTTTATATCCAAAAATATTTTGAAATTGAAGCTTGGAAAATCGCCCAACATGTTATATCAGAATCTGTAACTGAGTCAAGATCAAAAATATATTGACCGGTCACTTCTCAACTCTAGATCAGCAACACGTCAGGCAAGGAATTTCATTGCAACGCACCCAACGGAGAGAGTTGCTTTGCGACCTGGTTGACTGCACGGCGCACCTGCGGTGGCTGCATTCCTGAGTGACGCACGTAGCCACGCCAGAACCCCCTGCCGGCCCATGCGTCAGCTGCTGGGCGCCGCTGATGTCCAGGTAATCTGCTCTGTTTAGCCCTCGTCATAATCACCCGCCACCGGCCCTCTCGGCCGCCATCCGCCATTCACCCTCCGCCCACTCCACGCGGATCACGTTGCACCGGCCGCCGCCCACGGCGCCACCTCCGCCTCCCCTCTCCTGACCCCCGCCACGCCCACGGACAACCTCCTGGGTGTATCGGAACTTGGCAGGGACAGATTTGGTAAATGTCAAGAGTTACTAGATCGACGCATGTTATCTACTCTTGGATTTAAGAAACAGATATTATTCGTAGTATTGTATAGAATGTATCAGTGGTTTCTTTAGGGGGAATAGTCAAAGTGTGTGATTCTTTTGAAATATTAAAAAAGTTGGGCATTTATATACGTAAGGCTCAAGATTTGGAGAAACTCATCCAACTATTCTGAAATTAGTGAAGTTCTCAGCGTTTTTAATTAGTTGTAAAATATATATTATGGTGTTGATAGAAACTTGCAAACATCCATAGCTTCTACAAGGAAATGGCTTCAGACCAAACTGCTTTTGATAAATCAATGAAATTCATTAGACACCATCCAACTGGTCAAAAACACGACAATCACGCCATAACCAAGATACAAAAGAAGAGAAAAAGGGAAGAAGGTGCTTAAATGCAGAATTGCAAAAATTAGTTACCTTCATGCTTACGAACCATCTAGAAAACAAACAATGGCTTGGAAATCGTGCATCAATCCATCGGTACACTTCAACAATTCTCTTTAAGCTCATTCATAAGTTAAAAATTGTGCTTTAACCAGATATATCACCCAGGAGGAGAAGACCTTCCTACAATTTTTCTAAAAGCAATTCCCAGATATGTGGTGGTATCCGCTTGTCGCTTGTCATACTGCCGACGCTGCGTTGTCCACCCCGTCCACCCCTACCTTCCCTCGCCCCCGCCCCCGCTCCCGCCCCCGCCCACTAATCGTGCGTTCATCCCGTGCAAATGATGCCTCTCCTGGGAGCCCATTGCAGAGTAGTCCGCAGTGTACTAAGCGCGACATGATCATCAGCAAAATGTGGAGCATTTATCTCCACTCGACGAGATCATGTGCTTGGTGTCACGAGCGCGGACGCGGGAAAGTACCCCTGGCAGTTCAGTTGAGGAAAGATGACGCCACATTTCGGCACTACATCACACAGCGTATAAATTTTGTGCTGCGAAGTAGGCTAGGTATACTACTAAAAAAAGAGCTTTGTAGAATTAATAACAAAACATCCTCAAATCAGATCTTCAGTTCAGATGAGGAAAGAAAGCGCCAAAGGTTTGACAGAATGACAGCCAAATGTCACGCATAATTTACCATAATAACTAGTGGTGGTAAAAAAGTACATACTTTCTCGCCCGTATTTTCACGCAAAATTACTTCAATTTTCGAAAAATTGTACATGGCCTTATTTCAAAGTGTATCTTTAAGGAACAGTTTTCATTAAGGGAAAAAATCTCTAGTTGTAGGAAGACTCCGAAAATAGTTTTAACTTATTTAATTTTCGAAAATCAGTATTTTCAATAAACATGAGATGTGCTCTATTCTTTTAAAAGTCCTTTACACTACACAACAACAAAATTTAATAAAAAATATGACGTATTATTTTTTTAAATTTGGAAAATGCCTCAGGGGCTTGATGTAAAGTACAACCCGAAATTAAAGTATCTGTTTCAAATTCAAGGGTTCGCGATATCAGCCAGATCGATTGGGGAATATAAATTTTGAACAAAATCGGCTGAATGGTTTAGTCGCTTGCGTTGTTCACAGAGGGATGGACAGATAGACATGCGGGCGGACGGGACAAACGTTTTGCTGTCAATCGATTTTTCGGTATCAAGGACCCGCAAAATATGGACTCTGACTACACCACGACGTGATAGACGATTTTTTTTCTAAATTTAGCAACTGGATTTATCCCCCTTTTCGTTACCAGGGCCCTGTAATGAGGGTTTTCCTGCCGAAAATTCGCCGTTTTTTGCACAGCATTACATAACTTTCTCTCTACCGCGATAGTGAGAAAGTAAAAAGAATCTGAAATGGCTAAAAGATAGCATTGTCGAACTACGTGCAGCGCCGCACAGAGGCAGGCTGTGGGGTTCGAGTCCCGACGGGGCCGAGTTTCCAAACAAACCTACGTAGCACGATCGAGTTCAACTACTGTCTGGACAGGAATTCTAGCTGCTCTGATAGATAGTTTTGCGTGTTTTCAAGCAAATACCCGAAGCAGTACTTTAACAAATAGGCAACGGGCGCGCGCCCTCTTTCTTTCCTCATTCTTTTCCTCTCCTCTCCCCTTACATACACACATACAATTACATTTACGTTTACACAAGGAGAGCTGGATCAGGGCATCTACTGATGTCTCTGAAGTGCGTCTGACCGGGAGGACCTGAGTTCGAGTGGAAGGGTTTTCGACATTAGCTTGACAGATAGGTCGAGTTCAGTTGCTGTCTGGAGGAGAATTCTAGCGGCTGGCTGCTCTGATCGTTAGTTTTCAGTGATTTATTCGATCAGTTCCAGGTGAAGGTCGGAGCAGTACCTTAACAAACGAGCCAAGGACCGCGCGCGATCATTCCTTCCTCTTCCTTGTCCTATCTTTGCCTCTTACTTACACACACTCACAAGCACAACACTACCACACATGCCGGGAGATCGGTTGTGAGCTTACAGCTTGTCCCGGCTGGGACGGTGCCCCGCTGATGGGAGACTCCTGGTTAGGGAAAATCCCGTTAGCCAACAGGAGGTCGGTGCCGGATCTCACCATCTAGCGGGGAAAGATCACAATCACCCCCCGAGGGTGACACACAATACACTTACGGGGCTAATGACCTTAGCGGTTTACGCGTCAGGAATCACACTAATCAATCAAAAAGTTACTTACATGCACTATACTACTACACATGTCTGGAGGCCAGCCAGATGCTTAGAGGTTGTTCCAGCTTAGAGGTAAGTGAACTGCCGGTATATGATGTTATATGAGGTATGTGGTGGGTCTAACTCCCGAAAGTCGTCAAGTGGGTGAGCGCCGGGTGTCAAATTCCAGGCGACGAACACTGCCACCTCCCGCATTACAACACGCAATACACATCGGGACTAATGTTCATAGTAGTTTATGCGTCCGGAAACACTAATTAACCAATCAATAAACGACAATAAAATGTAAACCACAAAGCCATTGGAAATAATTTAAAGCAGGGTTGGCCAAACGACGTGCAACTCGCGTAGCGCACGTTGGCGCCCGCCGTGACACACGCTTAGCGACAGAGTGTCAGGCGATTCCTGGAGGAGCCATCGCCAGCCGTCGCTAGAAGGGGGCGTGGCCAACTTCGGAGACTGCGCTCGCCTCCCTCGAGTTGGCGCGCGCGCTTCTTCACTTTTTCCTCTTCGGAGCGCGCGCGACAGCCGCATCCCGCGGGGCGCCGTAAACAAGCGCGCAGCGCGGCGCGGCGCGGCGCGGCCGATCGGCTCTGGCAGCTCCGCGGCAGCGGCCGCGCCCAGGGAGCGATGCCGCGCGAATGGAGCAAGGAAAAGCCATTTCCCGATGTTTTCCGACCTCTCAACAGCAGCGGGCGAAGGTCAGCGGACCTGCGTTCACTGTCGAGCGCCGTTCTCGTGTTCTATGAAGAATTTGTGTGGTGGCGAATGGGGAATTTTAGGCCACTTCCCTCTGAGACGAACAAATATGAAGCTATAAACGTAAGTAAATTACTTTTATTTTTTACTTACTCGTTTTTGCTTGTTACTGCCTTCTATAAGGAGCTCCATTTACACTGCATAACGTATCTGGATGGAGAGGATCGTGATGAGGGAATTATGAAATTAGTTGAATTTACTACGTGTTTTCTTGTGAAGGTAATTATATGAGGGAATTATGGGAGAGAAAAATGAAAAGAAATCCGAGTGAAGTTAACATGTAGTTAATTACTATATAAATAAATAAATCTGAAGCACTAAAATATGTAAAAAATCAAATCTTGTATATACCACAGACGTTTTCTTGTTCTAATGATGTAGAGTGACAAAAGCGCCTAGAACAAAGGCTTTTAAAATATGAACTGAATTTTTTATAATTAAGAGTTATTACAACGGATTACTGAGTGGTCTGTAAATTTTTTAACCGGTCAGTTGGTATATATATTTATATCTCTAATTGGGACATGGTTATAATAGGTAATAGCATTAGTAGATTACTTCGATGATGGTTCACAATTTTCGAAACAACAGTGCTTCTGAAAAATATTAATTTAGCTCTCCATTATGGTTCTAGAAGTGTGTTTTCATTTTGAACATGCGATTAACGACGATCAATTTATATAGATGATTGTTGATAAATCTTATTTCTTTACCGTAATAACGCGATTTTAATGCAAAACACCACCGAAAGATACGGTAGCTTCTAATATGGTCTTTATGAAATTGATGACGGCTCATGAAGAAAACTGGACAATAACTCATTTCATTCGAAGTCATCCCTGTAGTTCAACTTCACATTATCATAGAGAGTGTGTTGTCGAAACTCTCGCATTTTGTAATCTTGTTGATTGATTGATTGATTTTTTCGTGTTTCCGGGCGCGTCAACTACTTCGGTCATTAGTCCCATTAGTGTAGTGCATGTAATTTTTCTCGGGAGATGGCGGTGATCTTCCCCCGCTGGATGGCGAGATCCGGCGCCGACCTACCGTCGGCTAGTGGGATTTCCCCCTAACCTGGACTCTCCCACCAGCAGGGCACCGCCCCAGTCGGGACAAGCTCTAAGCTCCCGACCGGTCTCCCGGAATATGTGGTAGTGTAGTGCATGTTAGTGTAAGTGTGTGTGTGTGTGTAAGGGGAGAGGATAGGTCAAGGAAGAGGAAGGACAGATCGCGCGCGGTCCGTGGCCCGTTTGGTAGGGTACTGCTCCGGCATTCGCCTGGTGTTGATCGGAGAAACCACGGAAAACTACCGATCAGAGCAGCCGGCCGCTAGAATTCTCCTCCAGACAGCAGCTGAATTCGACCTAGCTGAAAAGCTAGTGTCGAAAATCCTGCTGTCATGGGGAGTGGGAACCTAGGACCTCCCGGTTAGAGGCGCTGCAGTGACATCAGTTGATGCACCGAGCTACCGCTACCGGTTTGTAATCTTGTAATTTGCTGAATTTTCTACTGGATAGATTCCGTATATTATTCTTTTGTTGAAATGTTTTAATACTATTTAACACGTAAACTCATGAAATGTCACAGAGGCATTCCTTTCCAGTGTTTACGTACGAGTGCATCTACGCTGGGTTCCATTAAAACGAATTAGATTGGAATTTAATACCGTGCACTTGGGCGTGCCGTCGGCGGGGTTGGTTTTCCCTCGCTGGTAATGAAGTTTCTGAAGCACTGTCTGCTGTAATGCCGTAATGAAACGGCCGCCCCGCTTGCCGTACGAGAGCGTTTGTTTCCGACCCCGCTGCCGTGATTGGCGGGCAGCTGACACGTGGGCAGCGAGCGCCGGCACGTCGGCGCGAGTGGTCGGTGGGTGGTGCGGCGGTGGGCAGTGGTCCCGGCGAGCGGCGGGGGGCCTGCGGTCGCGGAGGCCTTCGACGCAGGGGTCTGCGGTTCGACGCCCGGCCCGCTTGCGGCTGTGCGTTGTCGCCAATCATTGCGTCTGAATGACGCCACTCGCGCTGCGTATCACGCGCTCGCGACATGAAAGCTCTGGCGCACCACCAACCGCGCTGGTTTTACTTCCCGCTCAACCCTCACTAATGAAACACTGCACACTGGACGATTCTCGGCATTTTCTTTCTTGTTCGAACTGGACCATGAGAACAGGGGCCAGGGTTTGCAAGGAAGAGAATTTCTCTCCACGGAAAAGTTTCGGATTTAGTTGCTACACAACGTGATTGATGATCATTGGAAAGTATTCGAAGGCATTAATTGCCTTTTTATGTGAGAATTTGTAAATATTCGTTTGTTACATACATACGTATGTATGTATTAATTACCTTTATACATGTATGTATTATTATGTATGTATTAATTATATTTGTATATGTATGAATACATTGTTGTATACATTGTATATGTATGTATTAATTGCCTTTTCATGTAAGAATTTGTAAATATTCGTTTGTTGTAGACATTTTCAAGTCATGAACAACCATTTATGCTAATAAATCAAAATATGGAGATGAGTTTGAGTAAATGTCAGTGTAGGAAGGAAGTAAAAAAGTAATGAGGGCAGTTTCAAATTAATGCTATATTTTATGAAAATGATATGAAAAACCATTTCTAAACGTTCAAAGTTGAAAATCTGAAATTTTAATTTAGAAAAACATTCTTCACATTTAAAAAAAACAGTGCTCACTCACACTTTTTGAAACTCTGGAAAATTGTTTCGAAGTTGAGAGATCAAGGATTGATGGAAACAGACAGGATAACACTCATATACATGTATGAAAAAGTTAAGTGAGATACGATTGATAAGCAAGAACATCAAAAATATGTTTTAATATATTTTTGGTATCAATATTCCCAAAGTAAATGATAACTTCTAAACAATTTTCCAAAATTGGAATGGCATCACTATTACCGGTGACACCAAAAGTTAAAAAGGTATGTAAGGTATGCTGTATTTAAAACTTCATAACCACATTTAATGAAAAAAACATTTATTTTTCTTTCGCAAATTTCAAACCTAGTTTTCGTAATGGATTGCTGTACTGTTTTTCTGAGCACTTTACAATCACTTTGTAATTCTCTCAAATCATACGTAAATTACATGAAAAATTTTAAATTTTTCAGTGACCAGAACACGAAGAGCACAGCCAATACCTCACACGAAGAGAGCACTTCGCTAAAAATACAAGGCCACGCTGCAATGAAACACTGCACTTCAGTAATTGCATTAATCCCGAACGCGTTGGAGACAGGAAGCAGGGAAACGCACTCGATGGAAATTGGCAGGTGGAGCTGCATAGACCGCCGTAACTAGCTTTCCGAAGCACCACAACGCTCGCTGAAATGAAGTTCGAAGCCGCCGTGGTCGCGCTGTGCATTGCATCGACAATTCCCTGCGCTGACAGTGGCGGCGGACGCAAGGATGAACGTGGCCCTGGAGGATAATACTGGAGGAAAATGTCGCGCGTTGAAACAGCATAGCGCAAAGATGGCTCTGGCGCAATCGTAGCATACGAGCGGGCATCCTCAGGCAGGAGGGGACAGTGGGAAGAGCAGCGACGGGGCGAGTGGTGACGCACAGGGGTGGTGCCCTTGGAACGGCATGACAAGGTGAGACGGTGAGGGTAGTGATTAAGAATGTACCTGTTCCTATGTTTATGCCTTTTCTTAGACACACGCCACCATTGGAAAAATCACATCGACAATAAAGTTATACAAGCAAAACTTAAATTACACCAACTAAAACCAATAATAAATAGATCAGCTAAATTACCATACAATACTGTCTTACTGCTATACAAAATTATCATTCGACCATTATTATTATATGCATGCCCAGTTTGGATCAGCGCAGCTAAATCAAACACCAAAAAACTGCAAGTAATCCAAACTCAGTTCACCGGGAGCTGTAGCTCAGTGCATCAACTGATGTCACTGCAGCGCCTCTGACCGTGAGATCCTAGGTTCGAGTCCTGACGGCGGCAGGACTTTCGACGCTAGCTTTCCAGCTAGGTCTATTTCAGTCGCTGTCTGGAAAAGAATTCTAGCGGCCGGCTGCTCTGATCGGTAGTTTTCCGTGGTTTCTACCATCAACACCAGACGAATGACGGAGCAGTACCCTAACAAACGGGCCACGGACCGCGCGCGATTTGTCCTTCCTCTTCCTAGTCCTATCCTCTCCCCTTACACACACACACACACACACACACACTCACACTAGCATGCACTACACTACTACATATTCCGGGAGACCGGTCGGGAGCTTAGAGCTAGTCCCGGTTGGGGCGGTGCCCCGTTTGTTAGGGTAGAGGTTAGAGGTTAGGTTAGAGGTTAGGGGAGAGTCCTGGTTAGGGGGAAACCCCACTAGCCGACGGTAAATCGGCGCCGGATCTCGCCATCGAGCGGGGGAAGATTACCGCCATCTCCCGAGAAAAACAAGCACTTCACTAACGGGATTAATGACCAAAGCAGTTGACGCGCCCGGAAACACAAAAAAATCAATCAATCAAACCCAAGGGAGGAGGGGACAGTGGGAAGACCAGCGAAGGGGCGAGTGGTGACGCAAAGGGATGGTGCCCTTGGAAAGGCATGACAAGGTGAGACGGTGAGGGTAGTGATTAAGAATGTACACTCCCATCACCTGGACCCCACCATCACAACCCATAAAATACTTAGGACTTCATCTGGTCACAACACTATCCTGGAAAACCCACATAGATATCAAAATTAAACAAGCAAGAAATAAATTATTCCAACTCCGACCACTAATCAACAAACACAAATCCCTGTCATACACAAACAGTACAACACTATACAAAACTATAATCAGTCCACTACTGCTTTATGCATGCCCCATATGGACAAACGCAGCCCCCACAAATGTCAATAAAATTCAAGTAATGCAAAATAAATTTTTAAGATCTCATTTTTCAGATCTCGATCTAAAGTAGCGATATTGTACGAAGATACCTCTACCACCCTAATAGTAATGTAATCTCTATTTTAAGATTATTTATAAGATTATTGTAAGTTAATTGTAAGTAGATATAAGAACTATAACAAATAGAGCGTATTAACACTGATATTTGTATTGTTCTATCAAAAAGAAAATAAATAAATAAATAAATAAATAAATAAATAAATAAATAAATAAATAAATAAATAAATAAATAAATAAATAAATAAATAAATAAATAAAAACATTTTAACATTGCAATTAATGTGTAACCTGCACAAGGTCATGAACCATATTCGTCGAAATATTTTCATTTCTTGTTTAAAACAATATACTTTGGTTTTATAGAATATTTTAGCCCTGGTTTTGTCTATTATTATAAAAAGATATTGAAGTTAGCTAAGTTGTTGGTCGCGCGTAGACATAGGGGGCAGGATTGAGACCTTGGTCCCTGATCTTTAGACGTAGTAACCTGATCTACATTTGAAAATTATGAAAGGGAACAGAAAACTCCCGCACAGATGCCCCGTTTCTCAGTGTCACTTATATACGATCATATGATGCTCGTATGATAATAATAAATATATAATACTTATGATACTTAATGATACTTAATATAATACTTAATGATACTCGTATCATAAAGTGATTGCAGTGAAAAGATAGGTAAGGGCTCCGTGTTGCCCGAGTGTAACAGCCCGGGGTGGCCTGCTCTTGGGCCCCTGATTCGTCGTAGCTGTCCATCATATTGACGAGAATCAAGGAAGCAATAGTCCCGGAACGTGTGAGTGGCAGTCAATATCTCCGGTAGCAGCCAGGGTAGCTGGTGAGCTGCCTACTGGCATGTCAGCATACCATTTCAAAGGCGTTTCATGTGCGTCTACGGAGGGACAAGGCAAAAGGTTAAGGGCACATCCCTGGGGCCTGAAACCTTCGCTGGTAAAGTACAAGGTATGTGAAGTTATACAGCCAATGGATTTACAAGTCAGGTATAGAGTCAAGGTGCGGCGGGAAAGGAGAGTAGAAGTAAAGAACGTCTGAAATAAGCGACAATGGTTTTAGTTTTGAGCAGAGGTTACGTTGAGGGGAAAAGCGGGACATCACGGAGGCCAGTGGACGCCGATGTTAGGAAGGCTAGGTAGATGGAGAGAGCAGCCACTTAAAGGTGAAGGTGGTTGGAAGCTCCAGTGCACAAGCTGTGGCTTAAAGAGGCGACCAGCTAGTGTGCAGAAGAGCGCTGGGTTCAGCCCCAACCGTTGAGGGCCCGAACAGGAGGCACGTCTTCGAGCTCTGACGCACTCTAAGGCTTAAAGTAGAGCAACGAGATCTGAGCTCGGAGTGGGAGTGTGGAGGACGCGAGGGACAGCGTAAGTGCTCCAGGGACGGCATGGGACAACACGGGGAAGGCGCCGTAGAAGCGTGACGGGGTGTGTGAGGGTGGTGCGGGGAGGGCAGGGGACAACAGGAGTCGCGCAGGTGGGGAGTGGTGGCAGCACGGGCTGCCTGGGGCAGGATGAGGGCGGGCCGGTGGTGGAGTGGGAGCGGAGAGGAGGCGATCAGGGGCAGACAGGAGTGTCATAGGGGCGAGGTGGAATAGCAGCAAGTCAGGGGCAGGATGAGGGCGGATCGGTAGTGGACTGGGAGCGAAAGAGGAGGCGATCAGGGGCAGAAAGGAGTGTCATAGGGGCGGGGTGGAATAGCAGCACGTCAGGGGCTGGATAAGGGAGAATGGGGGGAGTGTTTGGGAGGCAAATTCGAAGCGGGTGACGATCGGGAGGAGTCCCGGGTAGGAACGGGTGTATTCAGGAAGTAATGGGAACGGAGGGAGAGCGGGTGGTATTGAGAAGGAGCGGGACCTAGTTTGTGGGTAAAAAGATTGGTCGGTGCGGGGGCGGCGCGGGGGCGGCGCGGGGGCGGCGCGGGGGCGGCGCGGGGGCGGCGCGGGGGCGGCGCGGGGGCGGCGCGGGGGCGG